>JASZXT010000515.1:0-18889 GCA_035521555.1 Lecanoromycetidae sp. Uapishka_2 | reverse complement strand
CCTGAGTAGATCTGGAGGAACAAGGAGAGTCTGGTCGGGTTGGGAACGATTTCAACGGTCATTGCAGGGATACAAGGCGATGCTTTCAAAGCACGGTACAGAAAGACTGTGAAGAAATATAATGTTATTGTAAACATATCACACTTTTTCTTACTAAGCACAGATGGTATAGTGGTAAGCACGTTAGGAGAAGAAGTCAGTACTCTTCGGCGTGTGGGAGTCTAATGCTGCCGTTCCGGCTGCTAGACTCTCTGATCACATCCGCAGGGCTTCTTTCCGAAGACAAACGATGAAGACTCCTGAAAACCTCATATTGCTTCTGAGCCTGAGCATATTTGGGAACTTCTCCAGGACCTCAATTTCTCGACGACAATGTTCTTGAACGCTGATGTGTCCTGCTGTGCAAAAGATAGCTAGAACAGTATCGGCGCTAGCACATCAACAAGATATAGCATGCCAAAATGACGTAGATATCACTCCATTGGGTGCCCTTCGGGGTGCCCTTCGTGGTGTCCCGATGCTGCCGTTACGATTTCCTGGTCGTTGTAACCCAAACCCTGGAGACCCCACTCCGGGTCTGAGGGCGGACGACCTCATTTTATTTTTTGCTGTAGCTAGGCAAACGCATAAAGACAGAGCATACATACACGGAATCCCGTTGACTAGATCTCGCTAGCGGTTTCGAGTTTGACCTGTGACCAGAATACTAGCAATCCGCTTTAGTCGCGTTCAATAACGTAAAGAAAGCCTTCTTAGATTCCTGTATGACTTGAGAGATTTTCCTGTGACGTGCGTCTTTGGCCGCCATGGATAGCTCTTTGGCTCGAATTTGACTTTCAGTTATTAGCAAATTCACCGAATACTTCTCATTGTTCAACGACACAACACTCGTATTACGCTGCCTGACTCTATGGGGGCACAGCATGACATGAGAGCTTGAATCTGAATACTGCATGACCACATTAGACCACTGACCAATTGACCAAATGAAAGTTCCGATGTCGACATTTTGTGATCTCTCGTCGGCAGCAGGACCGAAAACAAGGTTTTAGAGCATGAGTCCTGCGTATGCATGATGTCATGCGGTTTCAAATTTTGTAGAGAATCAAGCATAGACTTTTTCGGAGCAGTGCACACTGGCCGAGCAAGACCACTGACGAACAGGAGCCAATTCATGACAGCGTACCTTCCGTTTGATGAACACACCAGACTCGCTCAACGGCAATTCTCGGAGTCGTTGTCGTGAGCCTATTTAGTTGTGATGCAGACTACAGTGCTTCATGAACCAACATGAGGGAACTTTTTAAGATTGCACATGCAGGGTACAAGCAAAGAGCCGTGACGATTGCGATCGAGGCCTATGAGCTTCCAGGGCAAACATCGAGATCACGACATCAATCTCAAAGCCTGCACCTAACCATTTTGACACGGCGAAAGGTGATGACATTTTTGGTTTCAGTTGTAAGGATCTTCCCGCCTCGCCTGAGAGTACTGCAGTGCGTGCCTGAATTGAACCAAGGGCACGGGTTCATAACCTGCGGACGGGGAGAAGGGCCCACGTCCGAAGAGATCATGGACGCTAGGATATGCTGGTCCATACTTCGGTGCAGGAGTGGCATCATGCGTTTGGCGGAGGAAAGACATTTTACCCTCGTCGAACGACACGGATAACTGCCTCGTATTTTCCTTTCGTGAAGGAGATTACTCTGCCTTAGTGCCCAATCAGGATGCTTTTTCCTAATATGTATCACTCTTCGAATCTTGAAATTATGACTCTGATTAAGTCAACGGGAACGTCTCCGTCACTTTGGCCATATGGTGGCCAAACCCCTGCAAGACGCGGTGTTCCTATTAAACCAACCCTTTTGGTTCCCAGATACCTCTTTCGTCACATCGCGTTATCCTCAGCACCTACACAAGTAACTCCAGCCTGTGACTGTAGTTGACCAACAGTCCCAGAACGATGGGTTCGCTCCCTAAACCCAAGCAGGACGAGCTGCAAGTCTGGCTCAACACACGTCGTTACCACAACAGCGAATTCCCTATTCCTTTGCTTGCCTCTATTGTCAAAAGAAACAATTTGAAGATTACAGTGATCATTCCTGCCAAGGAAGTAGCAGACACCATCGCTGGTGTGCTCCAGTATACAGTCAAGCCCATCGTCACAGCGGGAATCATATCTTCAGTAGTCGTAATCGATGCCAACTCCAAGGACAACACCGGTACTGTCGCAGCAACACATGGCGCAACGGTGGTCCAGCGTGCCACCATTTCTCCAGAATATGGACCATCGTTAGGAAAGGGAGATGCCTTATGGCGCGCTTTGCAGGTTACAGACGGAGATATCGTGGCATTTCTGGACGGAGATACCTGCGATCCTCACCCAGCACACTTGCTTGGCATCATTGGGCCTCTTATCATGAATAACGAGATCGCAATGGTGAGGGGCTGCTTCGATCGCCCATTCAAACAACCCAATGGAGAGATTCGACCTAACGAAGCCGGCCGAGTGAACGAACTAACAGCTCGGCCCATGCTCAATCTACACTTTCCACAACTTGCAGGATTTCGGCAGCCCTTGGCTGGAGAGTTCGCGGCAAGAAGATCATTGCTCGAGAAATTGAGGTTTCCTGTTGGATTTGGAATCGAGATCGGGACATTGATTGATAGCTATCGACTGGTGGGGCTTGACGGTATGGCCGAAGTGGACTTAGGCACAAGACAGAGTAAGTTGTGGGATGATTGTTGCTACAACGCGCTAATACTGGAGCTCAGATTGCCACAAGCCTTTGAGAGAATTAGTGCCAATGGCATTTGCTGTGATGAGTACCTTGGAAAGAAGACTGGGACGTGACAACGGTTTCGAGTCCAAGATGTGGTTGCCCTGGGATGGCGCACATCGAGTTGTTTCCACGATGGAGAGACCACCACTCACCGAGTATCTCAAGCAGCGTAAAGAGGTGCATTTCTGTGCTGCTCTTGAAGAAAATACAAGCTGACGTAACCAGATGGACCATCGGGGGATGGCAATCGATAGCATGCGGTGCCCGCCCTTCATTGACATTCCTGGTGTGGCGAACTTCCGTGACATTGGCTGCTGCTCAAATGTTGACGCCACCTATGTGCGCCGCGGACTCGTCTTCCGAAGCGCAGATCTAAGCCATATAACTGCAGAAGGCACAAACGAACTGCAGGCTCTAAGGATCCGGAAAATCTTCGACTTGCGAAGTATGAAGGAGATAACTCCGGCCAGGAACGAAAACAGCCAGTACGAGGCCTGGCTGGCATCGCCCAAAGGTGCAGAGAGGATTTGTGTTCCGATATTCCAAGACGAGGACTTCGCGCCAGAAGCCTTGGCAGTACGTTTCAAAGATTATTCGGCCAAAGGCACCGATGGCTTTGAACGCGCCTATCGCACTATTCTGCTGAATGCTGGTCCAGCCATCGCGGCGATCTTGACCCAGCTCTGCATTCCTACACGCATACTCATTAATTGCGCAGCAGGCAAAGACCGCACTGGAGTCGTTGTCATGATTTTTCTACTCCTTGCTGGCTGCTCAACCGAGGCTATTGCGAGAGAGTATCATCTGACTGAGGAAGGTCTCGGGATTTCTTGGAAGGCCGAAGCTGTGGGTCGTCTGCTCAACCATCCCACGTTTCGTAACGGAGACGTTCAGGATGTAGAGAGGATGGTAAGCCCATTTTGAATAATCCGGCTTGAAGTATGATCACAGCTGCGAGACAGGCTTTGGGGGCAGATCCATTCCTCCACGCCCCCATGCTTCCAGAATAACCCCTTGTGGCACTCATTCCCACTGCTATGTCCCCTTCATCAAACAGGATGCTGACTCTCGAATCTCAAATAGGTAGGTGCTCGAGAGGAAGTCATGACAGCAGTGATTGAGATGGTCGAGCGGGAATGGGGCGACGTAGAGGATTATCTCCTTAAAGTGGTTGGAATCACAGAAACCATGGTTCATAAGTGCAAGTCAGTCTTGAGGGGCGAGGTGAACGGCGTGTGCTGATCGGAGATGGAGTGTTCTAACTAAAAAGACGATGCTCGCGTGCTTGCGTGCTTGCTTAATACCCTCTAGACCAATAGACAAGAGAAGAGACTAGACATCAGTCTTGGATGGTTGCATGTTGTGTTCATAGTCAGACGCTCGCTCGGGCATTAGAACTACACTAGGCTTGTTCCGGCTCGCCTAAAACTACCTCAAAGCAGGATCGAGACTCGACGACAGTAAAGCTACGATAGTACCTTTACTTCCCTTATCAAGACGTTCAGTAGAGATGAGAGATGTTTTGCCTAGAACTCGTGGAGCAACTTCGAAGTGGAAATGCTAGCACTACAGTCATAGGGACCACAGAAGGTGCATTCTCTTCATCCTCTGAAAGGACACGGAGTCCAACCAGGAGGCGATTGAGGTCATGCACCACCTTCTATGCATTTCAAATTGTGACTACTCTTCATTCGACCGCCTCTGTTGATGACTAAATTTGAGGGATCATGCTCGACAGCAAATTGAAAGCACTAGAGTGACTAAATTACGAGTTCAAAGGATTGGAGACTACGATGAAGGTGAAAGTCGAAAATATGCTGCGTGAATCCTTTCAACGTTGCCGTCGTTAGATGAAGAAGTCTACCGTGAGAGTCTGCGTAATATGCATCACGCTCTTGCCTGTGCTGTAAAGAGTGACAATTTTTGCCAAAGAATTGTAGACCATGATTGGCTCCAGCTCGCAGGTTTCAGACATCACTTCTGGTCTCTCGGATTGAAAGCGATACTCATTGTTCCTTTCATAAGAGCTAGAGGGTGTCAAATTTGTAAGTAATTGCCTTCCATATATGGTAGAAAGGTCGAATGTTGGACATCCGCTCATTGCCATGCTTGAAGGGGTCCTGATGAAGAGGCTTGAACTGAATAGTAGCCGCGTAACTTCTTTCGTATCACTTCATTTTACCCATCAAGTCAGTCCCGTCTCATCATCTATACTCTCATACTTTTCACCGATCCAGCTACAGTCTACATCTTTTCTACCATTCCCACATTCCAAGTGCTAAGCTGCCGCCAGTATGATCATCATCGATGAAGCAGGCGACCTCACCGTCGAAGTGGTTCAGAAGTACGACAACCTACTCAGTAACGACGGCGATAACATCACCATAAAGACGGCCCAATTTAGGGTCCGTAAAGAGGTTCTTACCAAGGCATCTCAAACTCTCCTCAGGATGCTTCTGAACCCCAACTTCAGGGAATCCGCCCAGAGCGTGGTATCACTGGGTGAAGGACATGTCTCCAGCACCGAAATATGGCTACGTGTCATCCATAAAGCACCTGTGATCACAAGCGTTGCCCTCTCTGAGATGTGGCACCTGACAGCTGCTATCGATTACTACGAGCTCAATGTGACCGATTTCGATGCTTGGTTTGCAGCTTGGTACCAAAGGTGTAATCCCAAGATGCTCCAGCCCAAGAACTTATTGTTCCCCACCTGGCGTTTCAATCACGCAAAAGCATTCGCGGAGTGGACCAAGTACATGGCTTATCATGGCGTTGGACATGTTACGGAGATGAATCCAACGAAGCTATATACTTATCACTTGCCCTCTCGTATCATTCGTGAGTCTCCCAAGCCTCAAATGGGCACGACTGAGACTCTGCGTTCATGAACGAAGTTGACGCTTCACAGAACAGCTCAATGCTGCCAAAGGTCGTCTACGAACTGTTCTCCACCGCGGACTATTTGAGCCATGCGAGCTACTCTTCTCCGCAAACTGCGACTGCCGTAAAGAAACCCTCTTCGATTACCAGAAGCATCTCTTCGACATCGGCGTATGGCCTCTCGAGACCGTCTTCCAAAAAACATGCATGTCAGAAATTCTCACCAATCTCGATAAATTCATCTACGAAGCCAAATCCAGTGCGTGTGGAACTTGTCGCCGGGATTATAAGGGCATGGTGAAGCGTATCAATACCCGTGTCCGTGAGTACTTCGACGGACTATGTCTTGACTGCTTGAATCGATCGAAGCCCAAGCTGGGTGATGCGGACAAAGACTATTGGCGTCACGCTGACTTGAAAGAGCACGAGTGGGTTCGTGGCTGTCGCTTTCCACATAAACAACCTACGTGGTATTTCTCTTTTAATGGGAGAAAGGAGGACCGCGATCGATTGGTAAAGCGAACGGGACTTGATAAGAAGCATGGACGATTTTTTCAAAACTCTGATGAAGAGGACACTGGGGAAGACGAGGATGAGTAGACATGTCTACGACTCTGACGATGAGGAGAGGATTGATCACTAGTTGCACTGGTGGACACTGACTGGGGAAAATTTGTACAACGAAGCAAGAAAGCGATGACTTGCACACCTCGGAAACTACTTAGGAGGTCGAGAGGGTGAGAGGGTGGATCACTTGAGTTTGATACCCCAACTTGGCCACTCTAGGTTGTCTAACAGGGCTGTTTGATTGAAACTCTGCTATAATCTCACTCGGAGAGCATTGCACAAGCAAGGGAGGACATGGGAGCAATGGTATCAGTGGCTTATGTGGCAGTCTGATCGCTTATGCAATATAGATGTGGCTGCTTAGATTTCTATTCTCCTCAAAGATACTCAGATAGCTCTGCGATCCCAACCCAAGCTACCTTTCAAATAGCAGTACAGCATACTGTATCTCTAGGTTTCAAACAAAATTTGCATCATCTGGTTCTATGAGAAGCTCTCATCGCTCGACGTATTATGCGTCTGCCCCATAAGAATCGTTTTCAGCGCATTGATTTGCTCCCGTACACTGGATTTGCTCTACACAGTCATATTAGTACATCACCACAAAGCCTCATACAGAAGAAAAATAACTCACCGTTCCACCCTTCGCAGTCCTCATCTCCACACTCTTCTCATAATCAAACACAAAATCCGACCCCAGCCGCTTGTCGACAGATTGCAGGTCCTCATGCGTAAGCTCATTCATAGGTACGTCTCGCTCCTCCGCAAGCGCTACCACTTGGCCAGATATATGGTGTGTTTCTCGGAAGGGAACACCTTTGCGGACGAGGTAGTCTGCTAAGTCTGAAGGCACGATCTTAGCGATGAACAGCATTGGGATTTGATACAAAGGCTGGCCTACCTGTTGCGAGCATATCTGGTGTCAAGGCCGCGAGCATTTTCTTGGCATTGATGGTCAAGGTGCTGATCACGCCGGTCAAGATCTGTATGGAGTCGCTGGTCGTTTTCACACAATCTTGGAGGGGCTCGACTGATTCTTGGAGGTCTTTGTTGTATGTTGATGGTAGCCCCTGTTTACCTTATTAATACGCTGATGGGAGAGCGAGGCCGAGAGCACATACCTTGGTTGTTACCATCAGTCCTACCATCTGGCCCATGACTCGGCCACTCTTCCCTCGTAGCAGTTCAAGGCTGTCGGAATTTTTCTAAGACCACATCAGTGCCAAATTACAAAGTAAACCGGGACATAAGTAACCTTCTGAGGCATCAAGGAACTTCCAGTGCTGTACGCGTCCGACAATTTCAAAAACCCAAATTCAGCAGTACTGTATATGATCAAGTCCTCACTTATCCTAGAAACATGGCCCATAAGCATAGCAGCCCACTGCATCGTCTCTGTAGCAAAGTCACGATCTCCAACTCCATTCAACGAATTCATTATCAACCCCTCAAACCCCAACTCTTTCGCCATCGCTTCTCGATCCACGCCAAAGGGATTACCAGCCAAAGCACCAAGGCCTAGAGGACTCTTATTCACCCGCTTAATAACCTCTCTCAACCTTTCCAGATCAGACGCAAAAGCAAAAGCATAGGAGCATATCCAGTGCGACCATCTGATGGGCTGTGCACGTTGCAAATGTGTATAGCCAGGCATGCATATTTCAATCTCAAGCTCTGCTCGCTGAGTCATTGCTTTCAGCAGATCTTCACAGCACGTTTCTATTTTCCGTAACTCCTGCACAAGCCATAACCGCATGTCTGTAGCCACTTGTTCATTCCGACTTCTACCAGTGTGCAGTTTTCCTCCAATCTCCTTCCCCACGATCTCGCTTAGTCTCCTCTCGTTGGCGGTGTGTATGTCTTCGTCGACACCCTCTATGATTTTAAAAGAGCCATTTGCCCATTCTTGCTCAACTTCACGCAAACCATGTTCTATTTTGGAGAACTCTGCTTCGGTCAATATCCCGCGGTTTTTATTTGCTCGCGCCCACGCAATTGATCCGGCTATGTCTTGCTTGTAGAAAGCTCGATCGTAGTAAATACTTTGATTATATTCTACCTGAGTTTATGTCAGATTCTGGGTCAAGCATTCTTCAATACCGTAAAGCCAGTCCTCACCATAAGAGGATCTAAACCTCCAGTGAACCGACCACCCCAGAGCTTCCCCGGGGCACTGGTGGTCAATTGGGCTTGTTGTGAGCTCATTGTGGTCAATTGATCGGGATAGTTCCCGGCGAGTATATTTGAAAAAAAGAGGTATACAACAAATAATCTCTAAGATCAACTTTGAAGTCCAGAAAAGAGAGAAGTGCTGGACACGATTTTTTCTTCCAAAAAACAAAATGGAGAAAAAAACGTCACATTTTAGCGTTCAAGCCTGCGCGTCGGCCCGTTATCTTATCTTAGAGGTGCTTCGATGGCTAACCGAGCTAACTAGGCTGAAACCAGCATGAGATAACCTCGCCATAGTACGGACGAATTCTGGAACAAGGTCGACCGCCTGTATGCCAGGCTCATGTCGTCACGATGACTTGCAGACTCTAGAGGATAGTAAAGAATACGAAGATCACGAGATTAAAATAGTAGAGTACAGCGCCTTCGAACGCCTTACTCGAGATCGATCATCTTGGCGCTTGAGCTCGTCTCCAAATGTATCGTATGCACGTTTCTCCGATTAGACAAGGATCAACGTTTTACTGCCCTTTTTCTAATCAGTATGGCATGCCGTGCTATCAAGCATGGATCTCGGTATATACTTATGTATTTGGTGGGCAAAGTCTTTTTTGCATCGATGATAGTGCACAATGGCAGTAATGTGTAACTAACGGCTGCGGCTAAAAAGTATTGTAGTTCTAAGTCTAAGCTTCTAACTCAGAGCTATATCGCACAAATCGTAAGCCGTGGCCGGCAGATTGTAAATGGTACCCAGTAAGTTTTTCGCCTAGAACGTAGGTAGCAGAACTCCACGTGTGAGCCGTACGACATTCACGAAACTCGACTGGGTCAGCCACTATCTCGTATCCTATAAGCAGACACTTATAAGGGCAGGAACAGTCGAGTACTAATAGCAAACCTGCTGATTGGCTGCTGGGTTATCTGTGGAAGCGGAGGACATCGAGATCGGCGCGTGGATTAGCCGTGTGGCAGTCCTCAGTCAAGAAAAGTAAAAAGGTCCGTATGGACGACATTAAGAGCACGAACCGCGTCACGCTCAGCAACGACACATGAGATGTTGAGTTCGCTAGCCCCTGCAACAGAGTCAGCAACGATCTTCTCATAGCCAGGCAAAGACGAAAGACGGTATACCTTGCGAAATCATCTCGATGTTTATGTTGTTATCGCCCAATGCAGTGAACATCTTGCCTGCAATACCAATAGAACGTTTGAGCTGGAGCCCAATCAGGCTTAATATAGCCATGTCGTGAACGACCTCCACGGCACCGTACTCTTTGAGCTCTTTGATTGCGTTCTGCAGGTCTTGATGTTGCGTCTGAGCATCCTCCTGATCCTCTGCACCCGCGCCCTTGATAAAGGGTGTCTTAGAATGCACAGCAAGCGAGACATGGCACTCATTTAATTCGAAGAGGTTGACCGCTAGCGACCATCGAGCGAGGATTTTGCAAATTTCGGCGAGAAATTCCGGCGACTCGACTTTTCGGTACGAGTGGACATTTACGACCGTGATCTGTTGTTTGACTGTGACAGCTGTTGGTCTCTTCGGCCGCTGGTTTCGGTACGGATCTAGCTTCTTCTGACTGTCAAGGAATATGATGGTACCAGCTCCTTGCGGCTCGAGAACGTTCTTGATGCGTATGGGTATTTTCGGAATGCACTGTTCAATTGTGAAATGGTGAATGACTTCAGAACCGTAGAATGTAAGCTCGTTTGCTTCGCTTGGATGAATCGCACTTAGCAGACGGGCAGTGGGGACTTTTCGAGGATCGCTATTCCGTGTCAGCAAAGTAAGAGTTGTAGCATATGAATCGCTTCCTACGCCGTGTACACGCCTGAGACCTCCTTCCAGACCTGCAGCTCTTGGGCGTCGGTCCCTACTGCAATCAGAGCGGCACATAAATCACTATAGCCCCGCCCGCAATTGTTCATCAAGCCTCCTGGTACACGACCAAAGAAACCTGTGACAACAGGAACCTTGTCTCCACATGTTTGTATCCTCTTCCCTATAACTTGGGCAAGATCTCTGTAGAAGTCTTGATTCAGTCCGCGGACTACGTGAAAATCAATCACATCCGACAAGTCGACGTATTCAGCCTTAACGCCATGGTCTTCCAAGAGCGCAGCCAGGTATTTTGAGCTGAGCTTCTCGCCCACGCTTACAACTTCGTCTTCGTCTTCGGGTTTGACTTTTCCATTCTTGGGCATCGCCTTAAGGAACTGCCTGAGCCCTTGACATTCTGCGGTCAAGTCCCGCACCAATCTATCTGCTAACTCTCGAGAAGTTAAGTGTACCGCATTGATGTGCTCCCGCAGGATCTCCGTGACTAGCGCATCGTACCTTGTTGAATCTGGCTTTGCGGCTTCTCGAGTGGCTTTTAACAGTCTGAATGGGAGTCGTTAGCTCGGGATTGGCTATTGTTCAGGGGCGGCAGAGATGATACGCACCGATTCGTAGTCCCTTCAGCCTTTGATTGGCCGCTTCGCGCGGAGCAAACAATGGCGATGCGATTATCAGACAAGGTGGATCTATCCAACGCCGTGTGTTAGTGAGTAGATGAACTAATCTGGATCAGAAGCTCCGTAGTACAAGCATATCTTTGTGATCTCCAATGCGAATTTGCCGATTGACGTACCTGACCATTCATCAGCCTGACGCGGTGAATGTTCTCTCTACGCGCGAAACCAACCCCCAAACTTCAGCACAATTCGCCGTGGTGTATGCTGATCAATCTGTTGCTCTGAATTGGCATCAAAGCTACAGCCATTCAATTCTCGTTCATCTGGCATAGCTTATACCGCTTGTGTGAGTCGAATACTTTTGTGCTCGGCAAGTCCAGTCATGCAAGGCAGGCGGGATCGGCACTTGCCGACCGTTTGATAAGGTAAGGTAGCCTAAATCGCAACCAACTATTCATTGCCAACTACTTTACCCAACAACCAAGTCAACAATGAGGCCAACCAAAACAATCGACCATGTATGAGCATCTCGGGGCGCCCAGGCCAATATCATAGCGCATTATGCAGATGCGGGAGAAAAAAGGGAACGAAAAAGAAACACTATGAGCGCCTGGCACGTTGTGATCCTCGTTTCCTTTCCTTCGGTCGTGATGGGCGTATATTGACTGGATAGAGTCGTTTGCAAGTTCTAGGAAACGAGCAGAGACTCTCCGAGACCTGGAACTAGAGATTGCCTGGCCGGACAAGAGATGAGATGGAAAGGACAAAGGAAAGAGACGGAAATTGCAACGTGGACCAACGAGCCTGGCCCCAATCTACACTATGCTAAGTCGGATCTGGTCGGTGAGAAGAGATCTCAATCAAGAGGTGGAGCCTTCTCTCGGTTCGGAGATGGCTTGATAGTCTAGCAAACCAGACGGAGTGATGAATGTGGATGTGCAGCAGACTATAGTCGCCGGACCCACGTTGGCTGCTCATCAAGAGCAAATGAGCAATGTCGGCTTGTAACGCATGTGAATGAGACGGCTCCTCCATCGATGATTCGTTGGTAGTAGGGGGCCTTTGCAGCGCAGTCTGAGTAACAGGTTGAGCACAACAGCAGAAAGTATAACATTTCTTTCCTTTTCTTTTCTTCTTTCAGAAGGAGAGGTAGAATCGCGTCTTAGCAAGCATTACTGATATATTTTGATGTGGAAATTGGGAGACTATGATGAAGAACATACGACTGTAATGGAGAAGGTATCGTGAACGGTTGTTAGATGTTGTTACCAGCACCAGAGAATCTAAACTTGCCTGGAAACAAATCAGGTACACATTACTCCGTACGCACCCTGCATGAGGAACCCAACGCCACGGCAATCCAGAATTCTTTAGTCGGTGCCACTCTCGTAGGATGATTCGATATTGGCAGTCAAGCACATTTGAAGCCTCTCTGCATGATCCGTTTTGTGAGACAGGATTTAGTTCACAGTGCTGGTGTTTCTTTTGACGCTGCACAGCCTGATCATTGGATCACGATGGCTGTTGCTGCCTTTAGCGTAAAGGTATTGCTGCCCAACAACGAAAGCGTCAATTCTGGCAGTTCTCCTTGCACTTTCGTTTCTAAAACTCTTGGGTGATATCTCGAGCAGGACTAGAGCCAGGTACTCGTCACTTTTTCAACGCCCGATTTCTATGGGTCGATGGTCGAGTTAGATGTTGTTCTTGCCATCAGCCAAAGAGATCAACCAGACAACCACCGCCCTTTGAAGCGGCGCCTGAGCCAAGTCAGCTCGGCTCGGCTGTACTCATACGCTAAAATCCTGCCACTTAAGGGGAACAGCCCCCCACCATTTCCCACTTTTGTGCCCATTCTCACCGCAAAACTGCGCAAAAGGAGTCTCTTCCTCTTTCTTTTGTACATCCATCACCTCGCCTCAGTGCCTCTCTACCATCACAACCGGTGCTTATCAAGTCAGGAGTAAATATTTGTTGACCTCCTGTTCAAGGATTCAGGACCAGACCCCTGGATTCGCCGCCAGGCAGACAGATCCTTGTCACAAGTCTCAACTTCTTTTGCTGGACCAAATCGATCATCTGTACCGGAGTCTATTCCTTCTCGGCCGTTATCGGACTGTCAAGGGAAACCCTGGGACCAGCTCGCTCCTCGGCTTTGCTATAGGAAGGGCCCGGCGTCTGCCTTCCAAACCCTTCATTCTACCAGGCTATGTCTTCAAGCAAGTATCGTGAGGGCGATCGTCGTCGAGCAGATAGAGACCCTGCCCCTCGTGATCGTGACCGTGACCGTGACCGTGATCGTGATGCTCGTGATGCTCGCGACAGAGGAGAACCACGTCCATCCAGGACAACTCAGTCTAACCTGAACGACTTCTTTGTTAGTGGAGAAGGTATACATCGTGAAGTATTACAGAGAGAGATTTGCAAATACCTGGGACCAGAGGCTCGCTCCAAACCCTCTATCTACAATGTTCGAAGCTGCTCCTGCTAGATCATGAGTCCAGTCTACTGACCCACGCCTAGGGCGTCCAAGGCTACACGATCACTGCTGTCCGGCCGTTTACACCAGTCAGTCTGCTCCACCTCGTAAACGAGAACTGCTTGCTGATTGGCTGTTCTTCAGAAAATGCTGGATGATCTCATGGATCTGTCTGATGCTTACCAGTCCGAAAATCGCGAGATGAAGCAAAGAGGCTATTCAGGTAACTTGGTGCAAGGGTTGCCAACCATCAGCCATATTGATGTAGATTTAGGTATACCCTACGACGCCTCTGAGGTCGCCCGGCGACAGGATGCCATCTTATCAGGAGCCAGACCAGATGAAATTTATGGACCAGGATCTGACCGCTACCAAGGCACTCCTTCGTACAGCATGGCAGGTGCACAATCTGGCTACCCGGCTCCGTCTGGACTGGGTTATACACAAGCTCAGCCACCGTATGGAGGGGCCGGCTACATTCAAGACCCTAGTTACCCAATAGCAACCAGCTATGCTCCAGCAGCAGGTTACGCGGCTACAGCTCGCCCAATTGCTAGTGGCCCGAGCTATGTATATGGTAATGAGTCCCCACACCAGGATGATCTATATAGACAGCCGAATGTATATGGGCAACCGCCGAGAGCGGACCCTAGGTACCCTCCAATGGATTCCAGGATGGACAGGATGGATTCTAGAGACACAAGAGGAGAGTACCGAGAACCTAGAAGCCAACGTGGTATTGATTCGAGGCCTGTTCCTAATTATCCGCCTGTGAATTCGCCTGGAGACGTCTCAATGCGTGATTATGACTATATTCCCCCAGTTCAACCTAGCAGAGGAGGTGGCTCTTACGCCCCACCCAGAGGAGCATCTGCATATGACTCACGAGAACCAATCCGGGATCCATACAGAAACGAGCCCATCCGGGAAGAGCGTCGCAGGAGATGAGCTCGCTCCGTTTCTTATCAGATGGCCCTGGTATGATTAGACGTCTAATACTCCATTTTCGTTTCTTCCACGGAACTTCTCGTCTTGCAGACTGGTCCCATTGGTAGCAACAGCCGGACACCACGATCTCCGACAATCTTCAAGAGGAGCCCCAGGACTTTGTTTTGAAATTGCTTCCTTCAGTCAATTGGTATCCTGGATCGCGAATGCTCTCCCAGAAGGCATCTTAAACAGTAGTAGTGGAGCTTACAGCTGTTCCGTGGCCAGAACGTTCTCCCAGGCTCACGCCCCTTTCCTCGCGCTGGTTCACGGACTGCAGAGAAGCCTTTCATTTTGCAGAAAGCAGCAACGTTTAACTAGATGTCGTGTACACACGCAGACTTCTGACAGTCAAAGTTTCGTCGCAAGACCCTCATTCTTCGCAACGCAGTAATGCTTTTTGGGTTGGAGCCACTTTTTTCGTTGTGGAATGGATCTTTGCTAGTGCTCCTAGAAGACCGGGAATTGTCCATTGCATTGGGAATTTTGGGAGCATGGGCTTTCCTCGGCGAGTTTTTCATTGGGCGGTGTATGTCCTGCAGTGTAAAGTATCGTTGATGGGTGCATTGGAGGTCTGCTCTTACACTTGCTTACGATTCCCATGGCCTGCCAACACCTCGTTGATTTTGGATACCTCATAACACATGCTTTTTGCTTGACCAAGATTCCCATTTCAACCTGATGACATTCCGGCTTTTCGAACTTCTAGCAATATCGTCCGCGTCCTCATTATGGTCTCCACTTGGCTCGACATTCGATGACACGGGCCTCAGGATATATATATGTTCTCTTCAGCTCCGGGATGCCGTATAACGGATCTTCATTCTCCACGTGGTCCGGGGAAGACCAGAGCAAGTGTCACTGGATCTACTCCCATACAGCTCCGTAGCCTCCGACAGCCCACGCTGAATTGTGGATCCCAGCATGCCTCGCATTCATGGATTTCTGGACTCCTTTGAGAAGCTGTGATCGGTATCAGGATACAACATATGTATATCAATACTCATTCCAATGGTGGCTATCATTCTTCACTCGGATTTCGCCATAGTTTAGCGACTGCACCGTTCTTAAAACCTTTGACTGTGCAAGGCCAATTGCCATTCTTCGGCATCGCACAAGGGTCCTCAGCCGCAAACCTCAAGAGGCACCCTCTTGGATTCTGAACCGCAGTGGGAAAATAGCGAGGTCGAATGAACGATTCTGAGTCTACCTACACATACCGATCTTCATGCCTCCCAGTGATTTGTGAAATGCGTTTGAACAAATCCACGTCACGCACTCATTGTTTTCAAGGTTGCCGGGCTAATGTCCATCTTCCAAGCCTTGAGGCCGAGAGAATCATGAGGGCGGTTCACCATAGATTTTACCACTGCCCAAGGAATATAAATACATTCTGTCAATTGCCGTAATTGGAGGAGTCAAAACACGTGTAACATAATCTTAGCGTAGACATAGGATCCTCTCGGTTCTTAATTTATATTGTAGTACAACCCCCCCAGAATCCCAGCCCCTAAGAAAGAACCGCCAAACGATTGCTTGAGGGTATGATCACGAGCCAGTAGTATCGCTTGCCTCCCTTCATCATTGGATCAGCCCGATGTCAGCCCCACATTAATAACCTATCATTGCCAGCACACTACTTCGAAAACTAGTGCTGCAAATTCTGACACGCATGTTGGTATGTTCAAGCTTGTCCGACAGTGACGTGAGTGAAGCATACTCGTTCACTGCGGCCTCCCATCCTGGGCCACTTTCCACGCGACAAGGGCACTCGGAATAAGCAACCATGTCCCGCCGAGGCTACCCCTCCAGCGAGATCTACGAAGAACGCGAACGAGATTACTACGAACCTAGCAGCCACGGCCGCCGGACTGGACGTACGGTCTATGAAGAAGATATTGAAATACACAAAGGCCGCCGAGCACCAGAACCCCGTGGCGAACCTGAATTCCTGCGTGAAGATTATGGGCGCCGAGAAGCTGGACCACTAGTCGTTCGGGAAGAAGTCAGGGAGAGATCAAGAGAGAGACCAAAACGTAGGGGGAGAGAGGTTGAAGAAACTGATGTCGTTATAAAACGTGGCGGGAGGGACAGTCCCCGAGTGAAGGAGAAAGAGGTCGATGAGACTGATATCATTGTGAGACGAGGGGAGAGGGAGAGGCCAAGAGAAAGGGAGTATGTAGAGCGTGATGATTTCGAGAGAGAAGTAGTGTATAGGCCTCGAGACGCCGGACCCCCTCCCGTTCGATCAGAGAGAGAGGAATTTGTGTTCCGCCGCCAAGAGAGAGAACGTGAGAGGGAGAGAGAGTATGAACCCAGAGAAAGATTCGAAAGGGAGCCGCCTCCTGGACCTTTGCCCATTCGCTCTGAGCGAGAAGAGTTCGTCTTCCGTGCACCGAGGGTAAGGGAGCCGAGCCCAGAACCGGAGAGGACTGAAATATCCATTCGCGAGCGTTCCAGAGGACCAGCACCGAGGGACAGAGGCTTTGAAGAAGAGATTTCGATTCGAGAATCAAGGGGACCAGCACCTCGGGAAAGGGAAAGGGGCTATGACGAGGAGATCTCGATCCGGGAGCGTTCGAGAGGGCCAGCGCCCAGGGGAAGAGAGAGAGATTATGAAGAAGAAGATATCGTTATTCGAAGAGACGAGCGGAGGCCTCCCCCAAGAGAAAGAGAACGAGACTTTGAGGAGGAGGATTTCATAATTAGGAGAAGGGAGCCCTTTCCGCCCAGAGAGAAGCCTCGAGAAGTCGAGGAGGAAGAGATCACCATTAAGAGAGACGAAAGACGGCGACCTCGCGCCGCAAGCTACGAAAGGGATAGCCTCACTATCAGCACCAGCGAGCGAGAGAGGCCTCGAGCAAAATCAACTAGAGGTGACTTCCAGGGCGAGGAACAACAGATTATTATCCGCCGAAATGACGGACGTTCTAGAGCGAGATCAAGAGGTGACTACGAAGAAGAGGAAATCGACATACGTCGTGGAGGTGGACGAGAACGAGAACGACCCCGTGAGCGCTCTAGGGAAACACACAGAGGCGACTACGAAGATATTACCTTCAAGCATGATGACAGTAATGGACGGCACAAAGATGAGATCATTATCAGACGTCCTGAAAGATCGCCTTCCCCTGAGCCGATCCGAGAGCCAGTGCGAGAACCCGAGCCTACACGGGCCCCTCCTATCGTCCAGGAAATTATTACCCATCATCGTCATATTGACCACGGTAAGATGCCTTCCAGAGAGGCCGCAAATGCTCTGCTGACGATTAACAGGCTTCGAACGTGCGCCAGAGCCACCACGTCCTCGCACTCCACCAAGAGCCCGTACTCCCCCAAGAGCTCGCTCACCATCTCCAGTGCGTGATGAGCGCATAGAGATCCGACAGAGGCGGGTACCCTCACCGAGAAATCATGGAAATCAGCTGACAAATATCTCAGTGGCACGCGCAACGGCCGACACTACGACGAAGACATTGTATTCGAGCGCGAAACGGGTGGCCGCCGCCATTTCGACGGTGTCCGACGCAGTGAACGTCACGAGGAAGAAGAATCCCGCGAGTTGACCATCATCGACAACCGAGATCGAGGAAGGCGCTTCGAAGCAGAAAAGTCGAAGAAAGATCGAATGTGGACGGAGATCACCAAGGACCTTGTCTCTGAAGAAGCCATTAAAGAGGTTGGCTATGAGTATGAAGATACCGAGGAGTTTTACTATGTGATGGAATACCTCCGCTATGTATGTCTCTTTCCTTTGCTCCTTAGCCTTTCTCCTGCTCTCTCCTTACGCTGAAGACTATTGCTGACGATAATCACAGGAGGACGTTCATCGCCTCGTCGAACTCACCGAAGACATCAAGCGCGACCGCCGCGAACGCATCCGCGAAATCCAGGCTGAGCGCGAATTCGCTGAGCGTCGACGCCAACCCTTAGCCCTCCCAGCACCAGGGTGGGACGAGGAGCGTGTTGTCGAGAGGGAAGTTATCTATGATCGTGGGCCGCCACCACGCAGATATCGCTGATTTGCATATATATTCGAGCTTCTTACATGAGATATGAACTCATCGGATGAGATTGAGATTGAGAGAGCCGGGCTGGTGGATTTGTAGCATGGACGAGCAGGAACGAGCACATAGGAATGATACAATGACGAAATGAGAGATGTGATTTGGGGGTGTCTCCTTGAGCGTGCGTTAGATGGCATGGCAATGGTGTTACTTTCATACACAAGTGCAAAGGATTAAGATACGGTGATTGTATCTAGCTGGATAAATGACGAAATTATGAGATTGAATGCACGCATGCTATCAATGTTTTGAGGGAAATCTTTGCTATTCTGCAGCATGACTCTGGGATCCTTCAATTGGTGAATGGCGGTTCGTTCTTCTTCCAGCTCTATGCTGGGTAATAGTAGATACCTAAAGTATATAATTCCTAGAGTA
This sequence comes from Lecanoromycetidae sp. Uapishka_2, assembly GCA_035521555.1. Taxonomy (NCBI): domain Eukaryota; kingdom Fungi; phylum Ascomycota; class Lecanoromycetes; species Lecanoromycetidae sp. Uapishka_2. The sequence goes on along the minus strand of JASZXT010000515.1, from coordinate 119 downwards.
TAAGGCGACCACCTCATGGTCGTCCCAGAAAGGAAAACGCCATATCGATTGTCCACGCCCTCAAGTACGCCGCCACTATCGTACGCCAAACTTCCCCATGCACAACCCCATCACCATCA
>JASZXT010000514.1:0-19316 GCA_035521555.1 Lecanoromycetidae sp. Uapishka_2 | reverse complement strand
GGTTGGGGGTGGGATGAGGTAGGAGATATCACGCTGTGATGTACATGTTGATATATCTTCAAAGAACAAAGCCTTGCGGCGGAGCTCTGGAGGTGGTGGTAGTCCAAGACATGTATTGAAGGGATCTCACTCGATGATGAAAGGGAAAGCGGCAGAGTTGGCATGAATGTCTTGCCCGCCATTGTCTGAGAAAAACAAATGCATGTCTGGAATGACAGGCGAGAATCCAGATTCAGCTGCGAATGTACAATTTTGGGTGGAACGTCTCACGCGTGTGAGATGGAACAATGATGGGAATGCATACAATTGAGGGAGTTGGAAGCTATACACTCACACGCATCGCAGATTCTTATTCCAGGGTAGGCCCAGGCAGGGAAAATTTCAGATGAAAAAATGTCAAGTTGAAACAATGACTTGCATTTCGAGACCAACCTTGTTTCCTGACTCATATATGTCTTTCACAACCTCCGAACTGTATCACTTCTTGGGGTATCACAGATTCTCATTCCATGGATTATCAGGGATCAAAGCTGAAAGCATTGCTATGCAAGCTGATTACGACAGATAACTTTGTAGATCGCAGTCAGGATGTGGAGGGACTATTGATAGTAAGTGCTAAGTGCGTTACTTTTGGGCTCCGTTCAAGCTAAGATTAGTCATAGCAATGCGAGCTGGAGCAGCCATTTGATCTGAAGACTTGATAGTCAACGCTGAGTAGTAAAGATTATTCTCGATTTCGAACATTGATAAGATGTCTATAAGCCTTTTCTACCTTCCTGAAGCTGATAACTTAGCTGTTGATAGATGGATTGGATAAAGTAGTAATTTCAGCTGCATTTTGAGCATTGTATTAAGTTCTGGAAACCTCTACGCTTTCTGCACGAGCTTGATCATTATCTATGGATATCTATTTTACTTATTTTCGTCTATATGTCACCAAGGGTCTCTGTTCTCTTTCAATTCTTCGTAGACTCCTTTTGCCATCTGGAGCTGAGCGGCTGATACCTTGCGGGAATGACTAGGTCTTCCCGGGTACTGATGCATAAGCTCCCTCAAATCCGACGGTCAAGGGTCAATAAGAGAAGGACCGACCGACTTAATATAAGTATCATATATTGAAGAAGCCGTCAAACCAGCCTTATATCCAGATTTAAGTATTGATTACAAATTTACCAAATATATATTGCGTCCTGTCCCATTCTCCTACATACGGCCACAGACTAAGGAGAACTCGGCATCCCGTCCGCTCTGCCAAAGACAAGCCTTAGATCGGATGATTAGTAGTTAGGTGGGTGACCACTAGCGAATCCCATCTGCTGTATGTTTTTTGATTTTTGCCTTGGTTTGGTCGGTGACGACCCGGAAATCCGCTCTTAAACCAATCGAAAGCGGTACACAAAAGCATCCTTGATTAATCCCACAATAATCCTTACCATATATCTTACCTCTATCCTCTTCCACATCTACGTTCGTTCTTCCACCCCAATCTCTCCATACACAGCCTCTCTAACTTTTCATCCCCATTTCTCGTATTGTTTTTGTACCTACCGTATCTCCACGTAATCTCAACAAGCAGCGAGGAAAGAAAGGTGAGTCATACAATATTCTGTCGTGACGTCTTCTAGCCATAAGGTATAAATCAGATGAACGTTTGAAGCATATAAATGGTACCAGGCATACTCTTTTTCTGGGACAATCATACGGAGCTTGTTTGGTTTTCAGGATACTTGGGCGCGAGTGGAGGATGATGATGGAAATCGCGCTGACGAATTTTGTGCATATTTGGAATGTCTCTACATCTTTGTCTGGTTCTCATTGGTTGGAATATGATAGGGGACCATCCACTTGAAACGGCTCTGTCTCCCATCAAAAGCAACACTTGAGAATCTGCAAGAGTGGTTGAGCTATTCATGCTATGTCAAGAGTACTGAGTGGTATCTAAGTGCTAACTTTTGCCGATACCGATGCCGATGCTGATGCTGATGCTGATGCCGAAGCTGAAGCAAGGTCATGAGCGGACTGGTATGAAATGCGCTCTAGAATCATGCCCAGTAGGCAGATCGCAAACTCAGAAGTCCTTTAATGGTCGCTTATCAGAGCTCCTCGCTCCTCTCGCTACCTTTCATCGCGCTGCCATCACAGCCATCACGTTTCCATGCAGCTCAACATGCCCAGCGACTTCACATTCATTGATTCCCGTCTCTGTCCCGTTCTCCAACCATTTTTGTAATAAGTCATTGCTCTCCTTCGGTTTGATGTTGGAGCTTGCTGTCCCAACTGTGACGTGCGCGATGGCATTGGCAGTCTCCCAACCCTCATCTAAGAGCCTGGCGACAATGCACATTACTCGGTCGTCCCATACGACCCGCTCAAGTCGTACACGGCACTTGCCTATGGGCGGATCCGATCCGCTGGTCGAAGGGTTTTCAGAACGTTCCGACAGAACTTTAGCATGCAAGGAAGCAAGGTGAGACCAGAGGTCTGGATGTTGTTTTATCGAAGCATTGTGGATTAGTGTGACATGGAAGGACGGTTGTACGCGGCGCGATTGCTGGAGATGTCGGTACATTCTTGCCTTTTCGGGAGGAAGATTGCTGAAGACTTTGTCAAGAGTGGAGCTGATTTGAGAAGTAGGGAGCTTGACGGCGAAGTACTCGAGCTTTGGTGCCTTGGGCTGAGCCGCTCCATTTTGTTGGGAGGCAGCTCCATTTCGCCAGTCACCTTTGTCCTTTTTCTTGGAATTGAAGCTCAGATCGTGCTTGATGTCTGGCTTGTAGTCACTGAGAGCTGCCTCTATCGCTTGATCTAGCTCTGCTGAACTTGGCACACGTGCAACAAGTCTTGGATACATAGAGTGTAGAGAGCTAACAACGGTTTCTAGATTTTCCCGTGATGATGCCGCAACGTCAAGGGCAATGATATTATCAAAGCCGTCATCTGGATCCGAATGCGGATTAACAGGTTCGAACCGACTTAAGAAACCTTCCATGATCTGGATAATCTCATGCCTTGACTTGGTACCGGCTTGAATCGTTTGATGATTGTCTCCGCGAGCGAAAATCCTGTCCTGGGTGACTTCACGAATAGCTGGAAGCATGTCAGATTTAGGGTCATGGATGTAGTGCAGAGCAACGAATCGGGCTTGAGGAATGATTTGTAGTACATCATCGATGATCTGTTTCCTCTCCCGCCGTTGGTGATTGTTCCGGTCAGCGACCATAGCAGGATGAGCACCTAGCGCGTTGCAGACTTGAATGGTGAATTGCTTTGGACGATTGCTTTTCCCAGTGATGTTGTCGTTCTGGACATGACCCCAATTGAAGAGTTTGCAAAGTGCCAGTGCTACCGTGGTCTTCCCACATCCTATGCTCGCAACTGGCAGAAGGACAACGTTTTCTGTCACGGGAGCATCACCATCGCCATCTTCCTCTTCTTGACGAATGATATCGTGGCCTTCGAGACCCTGTTCTTCGAGGAAACCGTTGCGCATAGCAATGATACCATGATTCTGGTTGTACGCTTTGCTAAGAGAAGGATCCTTTGCGAGTTGGCGCCGAGCGTATAGTAGATAGCGCTCAGTAATTTTTTTATGCTTCTTATATTTGGGAGGCTTACCGCTAATGATGGCTTTGGTACACTCACGCCATTGACGGTACATCAGATATGGCTCTTCAAACTTGAATTTGAAGAACCAATCCTGGTAGTTGCCAGAAGCGCCCTGTCCTCTTCTCCGACATCGAATAACGAAGCCTTCCGTATCTCGGCCAGCGTAGGATCCTGTCTCTGCACACTTGTCAAGAAATACCTTCATAGAGTCAACGTCATCCTTGTGGAGAAACTGTGCTTTCCTCATGCCCCACTCGTCGGCGAACTGGTGTACGAGTTCACCTGGATACGTAGCAAATTCTGGCAAATTGAGGTTCATGCCATGTAAGTAGAGACCTGCGTCTTTTGGCTCATACTCTAGGACGTGTTCCTCAAAGGAGTCATCGCAAAGCTCAGCAACAGCAGTGACATTTCGCTTCCTCAATTCTTTCGCAAGATCTGTTCTTGTTTTACCAACGGCCGCTAAATGCTTGTCGACCCACTTCTCTCCGGCTACAGCATGACTAAGATTGACATTGTCTCGTGCTCCCGTTGAATGCTTGCTGCAGACCAAAAGATGGTCACCTTCAAGACCTGAGATGAAGATGATGCATCCGTTTTCTTTGACACTGAGTTCGTATGGGCCTTGGGTCTGCTCTACGACATTTTCCCAGTTGGTCTCGTGTACCTCCCCCACATTGAAGAATTTGTCGTATCCTCGTGCCGCAATCTCGGGCATGCCACCTTTTCGTCGATATGTAAAAAGACCTCGTGCATAGGTTGGAAGGTCTCGACGTTTGTAATCCCAATCTCTGAACTGCCACGAATCCACCTGGATGCCGCCTGACTTGTCCACCTCGTAGGTGTGCTTTTTGCAGCTCATGGCTTTCTTGCCTCCTCCATGCTTTTTAGTGCTGGCTTCTAGCTCTTTAAGCAGAGACGAAACTTCTTGGCTGTCCTGAGGAGCGTAGGGAGTATTCGCTTGAGAAGCCATGGCTTTGGTATGTAGCAGTAATTGACAGCTGTATACAGTAATTCGGCAGAGCGATTGTCGTAAGTTTGGTGGCAGACGGATGAAAACTGAGAAGGACCGTGAGCCTATAGTGAGCATGAAGTCGACAAATTCAGAGCTTGAGAAGAAAGCGAGAGCGACGGGCCCAGACTCTGTGTAACGCTCCTACTTCCAATCACCAACCACCGCCCGAGCGTCCTTCTCAGCAATTGAGTTTACAACCGTGAATAAGGCTGAGACGGGCTGATGTCCCCGCTAAAACCCGCGTCATCCCGAAGTTTCCCCGAGTCTCCCTCGTTAATTTTTTGGGGGTCATGTTGAATTTATACAAAGACTAATCAATATGGCAACGAAAACTCCATGGATTCTTGCCGCTGACAACGATCCCCAGCTTCTTCCTTTGCTTCGTGCTGACCCATCCATCGCTTCATCACAAGATGCCCATGGCTATTCGCTACCCCATGCCGCTGCATCTTACAGCCACCTTGATCTGCTACGTACTTTAGTGAATGAATTTCATGTGGATGTGAACATTAAGGATGAAGATGGCGAGACCCCACTGTTTGTTGTAGAGACCGTCGAATTTGCGCAGGTCCTTGTCGAAGAATTGAAGGCAGATTTGACAATCAAGAATGACGAGGGTCTGACGGCGGAGGAAAAGATACGGACGGAGGGAGATTTCACAACCATAGCAGACTATCTGAGAGAGTGTCGTGAGCGAACCATCTCAACGTCTGCAGAAATATCAAGTTTTGCTCCTTCTGCTAACGGTCATCCTCCACCACTACCTCCTAACATCACGATGCAATTGGGAACTTTAGAGGATGAGCAAGCGCTAGGAGACGTCAGTGAAGTGGACCCCGAGTTCAAACAGAGAATTGAAGAGCTCGCTGCCAGAGACGACTTTCGTGGGGAGGAAGGGCAGAGGCAACTGAGGCAGCTGATCACAGATGCTATCGCAGGAAGTGGAAGGGGCGAAAGCGAAAGAGATGTTAGACAGCGTCTAGGCTGAGCATGCGTATAAGTACATGCCATTCCGTGGGTGTATATCAAGACATTGCAGAATTTGCGTCGATCATATGAATAGGGTCGAGACCACACCAAGGGTATCATGCCTCATCCCGCATCTTTCTGAAGAAGTCCATCACTCCAGTGAATACCACCAGCAAGATTCCGCCACCAGGACCCAGCCTCAGCACCTTTGGCAAAAAGCCTTTATACAACGCCGAGAAGCCTTCCTCTTTCATGACAGTCCCCACAGCAGGCCATGCCCAGTTGTATTTGGGGATAGACCCTGCTATCTTTGGGGAATTTTGTATTCTCGACTTGACCACATCCATTGGCGTATTCAGGATGGTACCCACTGTGCCGCCAATAGATCCAGCTATCAGGTCATTTCGTATCTGTGTGCTCTTGCCCGTTGCCGCAGGCAGAAGTTCTTTCACTTGGAAAATTATACCAAAGTATCCTGCATTCCACAGGATATGTCGCCACAACGTACTCTCCAATCCGTTGTATAATGCTAGTGGACCCTCAGCCTTCACTGTCTTAGTCACACAATCAATGATGCCGCTGTATTTGCCTGCCGATGCACGGTCCTGCATTCGTATTTTGACCAATTCAAAAGGAACGACGACGAAGGCTTCGGTAGCGCCAGCTGATGCGCCTGTGAGGATGGAGAGTTGTTGGTTCATCTTCGCCATGCCAAACATGCTGCGGTATTGCTTGCCCCAGGCATCGTTGGCCGCAAATTTTGTGGCTCTGCCCTTGTATTCAGCTTTCCTCATTCGAATGAGAGCGAAGGACAGGTCCTCACCTCTTAGGGGCCTCCATCATTATAGGCGCAGTTATTCCACGATATAGCCGTGAGAAGCCCTCATTCTTGACAATCTTGCGGAAGCAATCCACCATTCCATTGTAGTCCTCCGCTCCAGCGCCTTTTCCTGTCTGCAATTGCCTGAATCCAAGTCAATAGGAGCTCGTTTTCGTAGCTAGGAACGCACCGACACTCGGGTCTTGACGACGTCTAATGGATACCTGCAATTGTATCAGCTTTTCGCGTACTACGCAATTAGAAGTGGTTTCCGCGTACATGACTAATATCTGTGGCACACACCTCTGTTAACTCATATAAATGCCTTTACGATCAATCACTGACCTCGGACACACCAGCGATGGCACCTGCACCAAATTGGTAGATGAACGGCAGTGGCTTGTCTGACGACATCTTTGCGGCTCTGCAATGAACACTTAAGAGACAGAATTGGCGGGTACTGCGAGCTGCGATTTGAAAGCTCTGCAGTCCTTGAAGTCAAGAGAGGCAGCTGCCGAGTGAAAGGGAGATTTGGAGCTGCTGATACTTGCTTCTTCGGTTAGCTGCCAAAGAAATCGGGAACTTTTAATTTCAGGGTCCACGAGATGTCACGTGCAAACAGGGTGACTTTTGCAACCTGCATCAGCGAACGAACTACTTGATGGAACAGCAAACCGGCGGTCTGAAAAAGCTCTGTGTTGTCACATTCCGATCTGACATCGTTGAGAACATTTCTAGCTCTGGCACAATACTTCGTCACTGTAATCAACAAATTGAGCAAACCGCTCGATCACTAGAACTATCAGAACGATTGTTGAAACATCACAAAAATCAGCAAAAAATCGAAGCGTCGCATCAATATCCACCTTACCTCCTACCAGCCCTCGTATGGCACTAATTAAGACGACCGATCATCACTGTTAGAACGATCGTTGAAACCTCATAAAAACAGCAAATACAAAATTGAAGCGTCGCATCATCGATGTTCATCTCCCCGTCTCCTAGCCCTCGTGTCGTATCCGGGCACCGATCCCTCGCTCGTTCTTCGTGTGAAGACTGAGTGAGGTGTGAAGAATGAGCGAGGGATTGGTGCCAGGATACTCAAGACGACCGATTCACTTCCCTACTGCCTTCCTGCCTTTGACATGAAGGACCCTATAATTGGTTCCCAGCCTCCTTTGCCATTTTCTTGAGCCCCATCCGATCGAGGCGTAATGTAGCAATGAAGCCAAGCTCAGATTCCATATCTTTGAAAATATCGACTTGGTTGCGCCATCTTGGAAGCTTGACTTCGAAGCAGTTGGTGCTTTCTATATTCATTGTCAGCTTCATGACAGAGACAAGTTGATGGGTCACATACTATTGAACTCAGTGATGTCCTCAACTGACAGATGATGACTTCCTGGCTCTAGTACGAGAGCCTGTTGGGGGTCACGTTCCCAACTCATTGTGCGGCATTTCTGGTCGACAGTTTTGAAAGATCGATCTGTGTCGGTCGATGCTCTCGAATCGCAAAAAGACATGGTCGATGGTGATTATTCACTCTTGCTTGGGTGTGGAATTCTTTATTCGCCCTCTGCTACGTTGATGTGGGATTGTTGATGACTTAAATTTCGATCTGGAAACTACCTCCGCGCTCTGGTCAAGCCGTGGGCAAGTTCGTGAGAGCTCAAGTCGGGGTGAGGAGTCTTCGTTCGGGCGAGACTAGAGTCTGTATCAGGTAATCACTGACTCAAGACTGTGCTCGACGTTGTTTGCGCGCTCAAGTCAAGGTGGGCTCAGCCAAGTCTAGGGATCAAATGACAGAGGTTTTGAGTCTTAGAAGTAAATGGAAGGACAGCGCGTACCATTAAAGGAGAGGTATTAGTAGGAATCCGCCTTATATGCAGCTAGATATCTTGTCAGAAAACTACACCTCCGTCAGCTACGAAACCCTGGGCGTGGTACTACTACGCACCCTAATAATAGTGAGCCAATGAATTCGCAACTCACTCGACAATCGCCTACTTTTCTTGCAGATTTTATGACGCTCTGCTCAGCTGCTCCTTTGTTGGTGCGGAAATGAGCCTCCAGCGGCGACCTGCATCTTTGGGTTGTATTGCAGCTGTCAATCAGAAATCTGGAACAACCAACGGCCGTTACAAGGCAGATTTGAGTTCTCTGTAAAGGCTATTTACCGTACAGAATACGTCGCAGCTCGGCCTGCCTCGGGTCATAGCCTCGTCCGTTTCACTTTTTACGCCCTTGAACGAATCTCTACGAGCGCTCTGGCTCTTGCAGCTTCAAGGGGTACTTTCGTTTTCTCATATGCACATTTTGCTCCCGAAGACACTTTAGAACGTAACTACCATTCGACTGAGCTGTGGCTCAGTGTGCATACTGGGGGCAATATGCGCGCTTCGAAACCTGTGCCTAAATGTGGTTCTCGAAGTGATGGGTTTTTCTATCTGACTATTGAGGTACAGCTCACTTTCAACTCTTATATCAAGACTGTTCGGTCGTTGTGTCTTGAAGAACAGTATACCACTACACTGAAGACGCCCCCAGCTTGTCCTAAATAAATAAAAATTCTATTCCTATGAGACCTCGCACTTCCTGACATTCATTGGTTTGTCCCTTCCTTTCCAATGCCTGCATCATCATCAACGGCGGATGATCCATGGGCTAGAGAGAATTTGCTCTCCTTCGGTATGTCAATCATGCTTGTGGAGACTTGATCAGTGGGCAAAGATTGATTAACATATACCAGATGGCGGTGGTATACGAGGCTACGCGAGCCTTCTAACATTTCAGAAAATAATGGACGAGGTCGCCAAAATTGAACAGGAGTTCGACACTACCGCTTGCCGCAAATATCTTCCTCGCTGTTATTTCAATTATATTGCAGGGTCTAGCACTGGCGGGTAAGCTTTGTTTCCATGTAGTACACTCATACAACTGATCACCCGTAGACTTATCGCTATCATGCTGGGGCGACTGGGAATGACAACGGAAGAATGTCTCAAAGCATATGAGGTCATCGCTGACAAGGCTTTTGGAAATCCCCGATCATTGCACCTTTTAAGGGGCCAATACAAATACGACCACAAGCCTCTTGAAAACGCAATCAAGGACATCGTCCAGGAGCACACTGGCCAAGCCAACGCTATGTTCGAGCAACCGAGGCAAGATATGTGTCGCACGTAGGTACTCTACACAGTGGTGGCAGACAACAGCTAATGCTAGACCTACAGCATCGTAATAGCCTGACCAGAATTGGACAGCTCAATACGCATACCATATCTGCTTCGCTCGTACCATCATCCCAAAACCGGGTTCCCTGATGAGCGCAATCCAGATGAGCACGTTCCAAATGGTCGGAAGGATTTCAAAATCTTCGAGGTTGCTCGTGCAACATCAGCTTATCCGCCACTCTTTGCGCCAGCGGTGTTGGAAACAAAGGATGCCAATTTCCACTTTCTTGATGGGGGCCTTGGAGCAAATAATCCCTCTGAAGAAGCACAGAACTCGATCAGACAGCTGAACAATGATGAAAATGACGCCGTTCAGCTGCTATTGAGTATCGGTACTGGAACCCCGGCGGCGCGAACACAGTTACCGACGTCATTTTTCTCAAAGATGTGGCAGCTTTGTGGTACAGTCACGAGCATCGCTACAGACACATATCCCACCCACCGACGAGTCGAGAGGGAAATGAAAGATCATGGTTACTACCATCGTTTCAATCCTGACTCTGGTGTCGGTGAAATCGAGACAGGTGCTTGCGAAGGAGTGGGTGGAGCAAAGACTTTCCAATTACTGCGCACTAGACACGCGCAATATACTAGCAAACCAGAAGTAGCGGAGGAAATTGCTAACGTAGCCAGGGATTTGGTAAACATTCGTCGCCAACGGAGCAGGGGACCCGATTTAGATCGATGGGAGAGATACTGCCACGGCGTCGAGTATGCTTGTGATCGAGATAGCTGCTATGGTCCTGGGGAAAAATTCGATCGTCAAGGATTTCGTCAACATGTCGAAGAGAGCCATCCCGGCTTTTGCAGTCCTGCGACCATTGAGTCTTTGCTCGATGCCGGTAAGCGCTTCCCCACGATGGGTTTTGCTAAAGTCAGTGAGGATACATTAGTTGGGCGATAGACCTCCCCCTTGGAATATTGGCATAGCAATGGAGTAATGGGTGGCATGGAGTCAATGATATATTGTATGGCGTGGACTAAGTTGTTGCATTTACTGGAGTATGGGTATTTGGAACACTGTATTACTACACATTCCTGATACATTGGAATAAGTGTAACTTAGCCTTAATAATCCTAATACTAATCTTAATAACCTTATTCAACATTGCATCTGAGAAAGGGAATGAGTGCAGCAATATGCCTTCATAGCCTTCTTTGCCATCCTTGACTAGAAAATCTGGGCTCATTGGACTGTGCTGACCAGATGGCAGTCCCCAAGACCTCTATAGCACCAAAATATTGAGTATATCAACATTTCAAATCGACACCACCTCCCTAACAATGATTACCAGCTGATTCCGCCGTAGAAGGTCCAGACTTCAGATCTGTCCGTCTCCCGTCACAACTGTACCAATGACAGACTTGGAAAATCGAGGGAGAAAAATTTCCTCACAGATATCGCGACAATGGTGGGAGCTTCATAGAGCTTTTATCAAGGCTGAACACGATCTAATACTATTGATTAATTGCAGCGATGAAGACGCCTTGCGTATTTGATAAAAAAAGATCAGTAGCAATTGACAGATTAGAGCGGACCCCGAAGCTACAAGGCTATCCCCATCATTGGGCTCGTCATTTCTGAAAGACCAAAATGCCTACGTTTTGACTGTGTGGGTCTAATGTATTAGGTCGAGACACAGCGTTCAAGAGCTGTCGTAAGGAGTCATTGGGCAGACCATTCACTTCAGCATACGTATGAACGGTGTCGATATCATTTTTCAATTCAGAATACTTCCGAAGATTATCGGATTCAGCAGCTGATGATATGCTGCCGAGCGCGATTCGAAATTCTTGAGATTGTAGTCCTAAAATCGTCAGCTGTAATCAATACCTGTCGAGTTGAAGTTACCGTCGAGGTGCATTGTGGCATCCCCCATGTTCAAGGCTTATCAAGTTCCATGCCCATCCATGCAGAAGAAAACAAAGTGTCTGATTGGACGAGTCGGCGAAACTACGGCTGTAAGTGGAACCTCAACCCATCTTGACCTCAAACATTTCAAATGACTGGAGCAGCTCGATTCAAGAGACAAACAGCCATGGGACAAGAGGCTTACATGCTGTGGCAACAGGAGTGTTTTCAAGCCTTGAAAATCTAGTGGCCTTTAGCCATGAATGAAGCATATTGGAAACTGATAGACCTAGATCTGGGCACAATGACATGCAGTACTCCTCGTTAATCCCTCGAATCTGAACTTGACCGGCATACGTGCATCAATGCCCCTTTTTGCTTGGGTATCTAGGGTACTGATATATTCGGTCAAACTACAGGCAGTCATCCAGATGTGATCGTTTTCATGATCGGCCCTTCTTTGAATCTATCAAGTAAATCACATCTGTTCGGTCCTCCATATGGTCAGTATCAATCAAAGAATATCTACGGGATATTGAGCAACCGAACAATATGGTGATGGTGAACATGGCGATAATTCCTCGTCACCAATAGCAAAACGACACTGGGCATTGTTCATATGATGCACGCTCCTGGCGAAGCGTACTGACAAAATCTAGCTACAGCAATCGTCGGCTATCAACGCTCTTTGAAAAACATGGCATCTGTTCTGACGAAAAGGAAACGTGCATACACCTGCTGAGAGCCGGCAGTGTCACTAGTTGAGGCCATGGGGATGGATGAGCAGTGTGACTTAGAAGTCGACCCGCCTCAGCGAACCCCAGCCAGAAGGGTTCAGTACTGTTGAATTCAATCTGTTTGGTTCAAGGAGGGGGATGCGTTATGGCACACTTCCTTCAAAATACTGCACCAAGATTTTCATTACTCGACTTTCCCGATGAGAAACGGCCGAGGCCCCACGGACGAGGCACAATGTTGAGGTTTTGTTCGCAAGTATTCAACGATGAATGGTGAGCCTTGACGAGACAGCCTCGCGTAGCAACGCCTTACAATAACTAAGACAATTGCACTAAAAGGCTGCCGTTGCCGCTCTTTCGGCGCTGTCCAGTGGTCAACGATCGCATCAAGCGTTATTCCACCACCAACAGAAGATGACTATGCTGCCTATCACAGACTGAAAGCTCTGAGTCAGCTAATAACAGTCTGGGAAGACGGCGCGTAGCAGGGACGCTCATCCATTAAGGGTAGTTGACTTCTGATCCCCGAATCTGCTCTGGCCAAATTCTGCTGTCGTAGCCTTCCAATCATTCAAATCGTCGGTCAGAAAACGAGAATGGACAAGTCTTTTATTCTTGTTCAAACTTCATCTCGCATAGGTTCAAGAGCTAAGCTTCCACGACAGGCCAGAGCACAGCGATGTTCCAACCGGCCGAGCCTGCGCCTTGCATTACAGCCCCCAAATGTTGCGTTCCAGCACCAGCACTGGTGAAACATCACCCAGCTTGGCCCTATGAACCTTAATAATTGATAGATCGCGGCTGCGCCCAACGCTAACAACGCTACCGGAGATCGCTCTCACGTTTCCATACTCTAGGAGTCTAGACAATTTGCGTTACCAGGACGATCGACGGCTAGATTTTAATTTATTTCCTCTGGTACCGACTGTAAAGACCGATATAGGTATAAGAGTGCCAACCGAGATCAGAGAATTATGCTGAGAAAACACCAACTTTGGTGATTTAAATAGGTACTTGGAGCTCACCACCCTCCATCGTTATCATCATCATCTTCTTCTTCGAACCAATCGACGAAAATAGCAGGAAGTGGAGGATCAATCATGGCTTGAACGAAACAGGTATAGAATTCGCCTCCCATCGTCAACGGGACAACGGAACCGTCGATTTCAACCACTGGACTGTATGGGTGATCAGGGTCTATCTGATTCTGTATCTCCTCCGGCGGGCAAGGTATGTCGTCGAAGTTGAAAACCTGGGGGACTGGTGTACCATTGGGACCAGGAGCCAGAGTCGATAAAGAGCCAGGTTCAAAAGCCTGAGTTGATGTTCCGCTCCCGGCACCCGCATCTTCTCCAAGATAATTCCCACAGCCATCGTATACCTGCCGAGGCGGAAGGAGGAGGTAGATCAGGGGCGAAGTCCTGTATGTCAAAGTTTAACTCTATTCAGTCATCATACGTCGGAGTGCATCTTACATAGCGGCAGGCTTGGCGGGTGCTGTTGGAAAGCCCGTGACAGTCGAGAGGCAGGCTGTGTCTGGCTTTTTGGTCGGATAATAGAAGACATTTACGGACTGGAGTTGGGTTAGTTGTCATCATTCTCTGCTCCCTTGGGACACCGACCTCATAGAGAATCGAGCATGAACTTGTCGCAACGCAGCCTGGGGTTGAATGCGGCACCAAGCCTTCCCGGAGAGCCGTGGGTACACCTCCAAACAGCGGGCTGTCAGCCAGATTCGGAGCGACGTCTCGTTCGATCAGATCACGAGCGTCTAGATGTATGGTCAGCGATGAGGAAGGGGGACGAAAGGAAGCAGGGGTAACGGACCAAGTGCAGATTTCTTCTGAAGAACAGGCGGGTCTGTTGCGATCGGTCCTGGAGCTCCTCCAACCTCAGCTGCTGGACCTGGCAATGCCGATACCCAGGTCACACAGCAAAGCAGAAACGAAAGGAAGCCAGCGGCATTAAGGAATATCGCCATGATATGGTGTGGGTATTTGAGGCTTGAGAACAGGGGTAGGTATTCTTCAAAGAGATCACCAGGAAGGATCGAAGGATCATGCACTTTGCAAACAGAGAATCAGGAAGGATTTAAGGCTGTGGTCTGCCTTTGTGTCTGAAAAGTGCATGTGCTTTTAGAATGAGGCGATGCAGGCTAAACCGATGTGACGGCGTGGATGGTAGGCACTAGACACTAAAGCACATAGGGTGGGCTGATGTCGTAGCTGAGATATGGTTGGATAAAACTGACTGCATTTGGGAAAAGCCACGAAGGAAGATACTGGCCTCTTGCTCATCTTACTAGTATACAGGCCAATGTACGCTCCCCCTGCGATAATTCTCCGCGTCACCTCTCATAAACGCAGTGAAATGCACGGGAAAGGCATCGCACGATGCGTGAAATCACAAAAGGTATTTCATACAAGTTGTTGTGATTTTCAAGCTCAAACCGTAATTCGTCTATTTCAGATCCTGCAGGATCTAGTGCACGTTTCATCCTAGGGGCTTGTACTGATGCTCCGAAACTCGGCCAATCAGACAATTGATGTCGATCCACCTACTGTTATAGCAAGATGTACTTCAGTTAAGGTAAGAGTTGAGTTAGCATGGCCATGCTCTCAGCCTCCTTCGCTAGTCAGTCTGGCGGATGCCACGCCCCTGCAGCAATAACGCCTCAAAGCCTCCGGAACCCAACGCTTAAGTCTATCTCAATCAAACGGCAGATAATTCATTGGGAAAACGTCCAGTCCTTGAATTGAAAGAAGTATTGTTGAAGCAATGTCTTACAAAGGAGAGGTGTGAAGCTGCAAACAATCATTGACGATATCACCGTACTAAGGTAGTTCTAGATGCACCAAGTCCGAAAGAGTCGATTTTAGGGCTAGGGTTCACAATGTCTCATGCGAAGCCCATTTCCTGGGCGCCTTCGCAATACTGGTACGCTCACAAATCTGCATGCTGTTCACTGTCCGAGTTATCAATTGACGTTTTGTCTTTAGGGATGGTATCGATGGCAACTGGTCTTCCTTCCCTCTGCGGGTCGGTACCCCCGAGCAGCTTGTCCGAGTCTTGCCATCGACCGCAGCGTGAGCAGGACATTTTCATTCTTCTCTACAAGACCATGAGACTAATAGGTTAGGTAGCTCGGAGACTTGGATCGTTGTCACTGGAGGCTGCGCTGCTCCGGCCCCCCCTGATTGCACCAATACTCGCGGTGGTTTATTCGATTACAACCAGTCAACGACTTGGGATAGTCTAGGACTCGCCCAGCTAAATCTTGAGCTCAATCTCGGACACAACGAAAGTGGCCTCTACGGACATGATCATCTCTCGTTGGGTATAAATAATGCAACAGGAGGGCCGACGCTGGACGGTCAGCTCGTGACTGGGATCCAGACCGCTCATTACTGGAACGGCATATTCGGATTGACGAGGAACCCGGAACATTTAGGTAGTCTGGCCAATATTAGTGACACGTATCTTACCTCGTTAAAGAACAATGGATTGATTTCTAGTCTATCTTGGGCTTATACTGCTGGGGCATCCTACAGTATGTGAAATAAATTTATTGATAAATACTACCTGTACTGATATATTCGTAGGATCGAAAGGTGTATTTGGTAGCTTGACTTTCGGAGGTTCTGATCTTTCCAGATATACACCAAGTAATATTTCGTTCACTATGGCCTCCGACGTCGAGCGCGATCTCGTGGTTGGCGTTCAGTCCATCACCTCGAAATTCGTCAACGGGTCTACCTCCACGTTACTACCGTCGCCTATCTTGTCATTTATTGATAGCACGCTTCCTTATATCTGGCTCCCAACCGAGGCCTGCCAAATGTTCGAGTCAACTCTGGGCTTGACCTACAATGACACTATCAATACATACCTTATTGATGAGGCCACGCACCAAGAATTGTTGCTTGCGAATCCGGAGTTTACATTCACCATCGGTAATGACCAATTAAGCACATCTACAGTTGAGATCACACTTCCTTACAGCGCTTTTGACCTTGTCGTGCAACCGCCGCTACTTCCTCAGGATACTCTATATTTTCCAATCCGGCGGGCGAACACGTCTCAATTCACGTTAGGACGAGTCTTCTTTCAGGAAGCGTAAGTGAACGCCCTACCATACTGATCGGATTCGACTCACATTGGTCAATAGTTATATTATCGCCGATTATGACAACAACAATTTTACAGTGGCGCAGGCTCTGTTCAACGAGACGCCAGAACCTAACATAGTTCCTATTCCTTGGAACGCGACGGTCTCAACCAGTTCTGGAAGTCACCTCAGTAAGGGCAGCATCGCTGGTATCAGCATTGGGGCAATCCTCGCGGCTCTCATCATCATGCTTGGTATGGCGGTAGCAATCCGAAAGTGCTTGAGCAGACCAAGAGGTCCCAAGCATGAAGATGCTGCTCATGGGACGTGGGGTAAGCCGGAGTTATATGAAGAAGCCAGTGACATCCGTGACATCCGTGACATCGAGGCGCCATCAGTTGTGTCTATGCATGAAATGGGTCACAGTAGCATTCGAGGGGATTATGGAGATTTCGCAGATTTTGGCTATCCTCATGAAATACAAGACACGCATAAGGTCGAGCTTCTAGATCATAGTAACCCCTCTGGCTCCGGCCGTAAAGTACCAGAGCTTCTGGATGAGCATGGTCTCTACGGCTCTACTGAACTTCAAGATGGGGACAGCCCGTCCGGCTTGGGCCAAGATGTCAGAGAGCTTGCTGATTATAATCACCTATCTGGCTCTAGGTATGGAGTCTCAGAACTTCAAGATGAGCGCAGTGCATCTGGCTCCGGCAAAGTAGTCCGAGAGCTTCCTGGTCACACTCGCCTGTCTGGCGGTCTCGATGGATACCAGCCTTCTGGCCTCGGCAGGCATAGTAATCAGCTGTCTCCTGAAATCGAACAATCACCATCCACGAACACCAGTCAAAGCAAATCACCATCCACCGTGGACACGAACGCTTCCACTCATACGAGCTTCGGCGCTTTATTCGATCCCAGACGAAGAGTCACAAAGACTTCGACTGCGGACAGGTCTTCTGAAACGTCCTCGACAATGGATTCACAAAGTTCGAAGAATTCCAAAACCACTTTGACAAAAGGTACACCACCTCGTCATCCATCGTTCCGGCGATCCAATCTGGACAAAGACCTCCCCCAGATTCCTCCAGATGCCGTAAGCATTGCGAAGCCTGTGACGATGCAATCGTATCGTTCCCGAAACAAAGGCTCTCTCGACACCGCACCAGCATATCTTACGTTCCCAAACAAAGCTTTTACTCATGGTCGTCCTCGGCGGAAAATGGATCGTGGCGACGTTTCTCCGCTTCCTTGAGTCTGCCCTAGTCCTTCATTTTCCTGGGATCATCTTTCGAAAGCCTAAGGATACATACTAATGATAGATATTGGTGGATATTACCGTCGGTATATAGCGGGGTGAAAATCTAGCAGTCATCCCGGGCAACTGACTCACCGGGATCATTGTCAGCCTTTTGCGAAGAATCAAGTCTCATAGACGGCCACTCGAATGATCCAATGGATTCATAGCGGCCTTGCCGGCACGGATTCTTCTCTCTGGATTCTGAGTCATCGAGGATGCAGACCTTGTGAAAACGAAGATGCTATGGGCAAAAGAGTAGACTAAAGCAGCTCCCAGTAGTCTGAATGCTTCAAGACAAATCGACAATGGATGTATTTACTGCCATTGAAGACTCCTGGACACGGTGATGCAGTATAGATGTCGTTCAATGCGTTCTATTAGGCTGGCAACAGAGGAACCGTTTCAACATCAACTCTCATCAACCGAAAGAAGAGCACGTTGCCTTCCTCTGGTAACAATGTTTTACCTTCGATAGCCGCAGGAGCTTGAGCGAACGGAAATGGGCTTAGTGAGAAGCCTTCGTGATCCTTGCTCCATCCGGCAGCCTTGAATGCGCCAGAGGATTTTTTCCTTTGGCGGTAAAGTCCGGGTCAATGGATAAGCTGGAGGAAATGAAGATGATGCGATCCAAGCAGAATGGGAAAAAGGTACAAAGAGGCAAATCGATGCGATATGTTATCTAATTCCTAGCAGCCCATAACTCGTCATATAGAACAGCAGTTCCACAAGCGTCAATTCATAGCTAGAGAGTCTATCAGATTCTTTCAAGATTGGGATCTGTCGAGCGGGTGTCATTGTATGGTTTTTCTCGGCCTTGTCCAAAGTGGAGATTGTCTGTTACATCCCAGCCTCATTACTCCCAGTCACTTGATTCAGCGATGTATTCGCATCGGCCAAGTCATGCTGTGCTTGATACGGCGTTTGGCTTGCCGACTGGGTGTTTGAGTTTTGACAAGGGAAAGAGTACGTATGGGGCTGTTATGGCGACGGCGACGGCGAGTAAGAAGGCTAAGGCTGGGGTAAGCGGTGTGACGAGTGGTGCCAGTGGCGCTGCTGGGAGGGTTTTTGGTGACTTGGATGGATGGCGACGAGTCGGGATGATGGTTGGGGTGGTTGGGGTTATGGGGATTTGGTTTGCGTTTGTGCTTTGAGGCATGGTAGCGTTGCATGGGTGTTGGCTAACAAGTGACGATTAGATGGTCAATGGGCTTATTACTAGAGGACGAGCTTGCTAATAACATCTTCATTCATCTATCGCCTCCAGCCTTTCCTCCAAAAACTCTCCAACCGCAATGCCATCCTCCGACGTCTTTGCGATCCCTTCGTATTCGGTCACATCCGCATGAAATTTAGCACTGTGCGTATCCGTCAAAGAACTTAGCACATGGCAGATACTGCAATCAATACCCTTACCAAAAAAAATAAGCATAAAATCCACATGTCAACGGGTATCGACAGTCGCTCTCGCGCAAGCTGCTCTCCACGACTCGAACATTCCTACTTGAACCAAATATATACAACCCTTGTTTACTTCATCACCACGTCACATCAACCGAATGGAATGAAATGCCATGCTATGACAGGAAATAGACATCATTCCCAGAGGGAACTTGACTCGACAAACCAATGGCTTTAGTCCGTGCCTACAAATGGCCCTCACACCAAACTACCCACCG
>JASZXT010000513.1:0-19476 GCA_035521555.1 Lecanoromycetidae sp. Uapishka_2 | reverse complement strand
AGAGGTTTAGCGTGGCCCACCCTAGGTTTGGCCCACTGCTAGGTGGACCCTTCTAAGTCAACATGTCAGCGGTGATCGACGGCCCTATAACTATATAACCGACACCATTCAGGTTTGACATCTCGATCAAAAGCGGATGGCCCGCTTCCCCGACGATAGATAATGGCTGCATACGATGAACGGTCCACTCGGTTAAGACTTGATGTGGCACCAACACACGCTCGGACCAAAACAACAGGATGAAAATAGGACTTGGACGGCCTCAACGGCCAAGTGCCTGGTTGCGTCGCATAGATAGATATCGATAAATCGCTCTAGCGTACTCTGCAGCCATCGAAGGAACCTTGGTCGGACAGCTTTCTTGTTACCTGCCCATCCAGCCCCCATCTACGACAAGGACCTCCCCTGACACATATTGAGACGCGCGACACGCCAGGAACAGAACGGGTCCCTTGAAATCTTCAGGCTTGCCCCACCTGTTTGCTGGAATCCTTGCCAAGATGCTTTTCGCTCTCTCTTCATCCTCTATCAGCGCAGTATTCATCTCGGTAGCGACGTAGCCCGGTGCAATGGCGTTCACAGATATGCCATGAGATGCCCATTCATTCGATAAAGCCTTTGTGAGCTGTGCTACTCCTCCTTTTGAGGCTGCATAGGCGGGAACTGTGAGACCTCCTTGGAATGATAACAAGGAAGCGACGTTGATGATGCTGCCCCTCCTGCCGGCCTGATTCGGTATTTGCTCGAGCATGTGGGCTCCGACATCGCGGCAGAGAGTGAAGACTGTAGTTAGATTGACTTGTAAGACCTGTCGTGGTGAGTATGAACAATATGCTCTAGCGTAAATTATTTGTGGGGTAACAGACCTCACTCCAATCAGCTAGAGGAAATTGCTGGCTATGATGTCTTCGTTGGATACCTGCACAGTTCAATAGAATGTCTACCCTGTAGCCGTCCTGTAGAATCCTGGGGACCAATGCTGCCACAGATTCCGTAGAAGCGAGATCTGCTTCATAAATCATAGCCTTGCGACCAATCTGCTCAACTGCCGTTTTCGTTGCCGGATCGCTTGTGTTTCGCTGCACCACACTCAGAGATGGATGTTCTTGGTCATTGGCTGAGCAAGCAAGCATACTTGAACGAGGATAATGTTTGCACCTGCCTCAGCGAGAGCAAGCGTCATCGACTTTCCGATTCCACGGGTACCACCAGTCACCAAGGCTGTCTGACCTTCGAGGGAAAACAAGGAAGCGATCGACGTAGAGGTTGTCATGTTGGACGATGTGATTAATGTAGATGATATTGGGTTTCTGTCGCAGGGAGGTTCAACCACACAGAAACTCGCCTTAGTCCGGATTTGGCCGTCCTTCGAACCTTGCATTAACCTTAGGGATCACGACGGGACCGTTGGTTGTTATATACCTAGTGAAGCTTGTCGGAACACGCATGTCATAAGCTACCGCATCTAAACGATCTGGTAGATTCACTGCATTTTGGGCCAAATCTTCCTATGGGCCACCGGCCAGGGCCATTCTACAACTCACAGGCGCGGCCAGTGATGGTCTGACAATTGGTATGAAAAGATGAAGCTAGTAAGGGCCCATTTATGTAGGCGCAAGAAGGTCATTAAGGTTAAATGTTCTGAGTTAGGAAGTGGCTCACTTGGGCCTGGCCCACAGTGCAGTGAAACTTTCTATCTATTGAGGCCTATGTATGCAACGTCTCAGAACTCGGTGTGGTGGATGATCTAGCGCCTCAGGAACCACTCGAGGAATGCAAATCAGTGCTTGCTGCAGTCCTGACATGCATGAATCGCTGTGTGGAAAATTGATGTTGGCAAAGCACCATACCTCGTCTAAAAGACTGTCTCAGGAGACCATGACAAATTGCCCAATAGCAGGCACACCGTCACATGTGACAAACACCATATACGGCCCAGGCTGTGCAAGATTGTTGTTCGGAGGCATCGTGACTGTCAGTGTCTGCTCTGTCGCACCAGCAGCATAGCCATCGGTATCAAGGAAAAGCATACGAAGACCCATGTGCAAGGCGTGGGTGACGTATCCTCCGTGATAGAGCACCACCTTGCAGACTGTATTACCACCGGGAGCGGTGAAGCTGACTGTGAATTGGCTTCCATTAGCGGTGAGAGCCTTGGAAGACAGCACTACATCTGTTGGGCGTTGAGCATTTCCCTGGAGGTAGGGAGGTGTGTAGATCTCCACTCTAAATTCCGTAACATAATCCTCTGAAGGAGTCTGATTAGGTATCGGCGTAAGAAGTGGCTGTTGGACAGGATTCGAGCCTGCAACCATGACTGTACCATCCGGCAAAAGCAGAGCAACAGAATGATAAAGCCGAGGAATGGTAGAGCTGGCCCCCTTCGAGAAGCGTTGGCCAACGGGTTTGGTAGGATCGTAAAGAAGCGCTTCCAGAGTCTGCATTCATTCCAAGTCAGTGCTACTCCTTTCTAGAAATGATATTGAGTGGTAGGATTGATTTTGGGAACCAATTCTCACGCCGACTTCTCGGGCATATTTTACCTCTTTCAAAAGAATATGGGGAGGGGAAACGAAGCTCGGAAAAGTCACGTACAGGAGCCGTAGCCAACCCAAAGCCTTCAGCGCCTTGATTGCATCCATTGAGCCAGACGACGGTGCCATCAGGTAGTATTGTCCCCTCAACCATTCCACGTCCCTCAGGCATTGACTCCATTGCCCATGTTGGATTATCAGACAGTGGTAGAATACTACCACAACTGGGATCCGTCGGGCTAGTAATGTCTTGGTACGCACCTCCGCCACATATCACGATCTCCGGTGCCCAGTCGTTTGCGCTCGAAAGAGGGAGAAGCACACTGCCTCCCGTGTTCGGGTAGGTACGATAATCTCCGGCGAGATCAGGTAGCTCGGTCACTACTTGGTTACCTGCGACATTGAATATCTGTGCAGATTTTGAAACGAAAATGAACAGGTTCCCGTTGTTGAGTAGGTGTACGAACGGATACATGTAGTAAGGCTGATTCTTATTGAGGATGTCCAAAAGTACGCTGTTGCCATCCGAGATGCCTTCAGCGTTCAGGATCTCGTAGGTAGGATTATTATTGGCAGGCACAGTAGGATCGAGTCCATTCAAGCTTCCAGAAGCCACGAAAACGGTGCCGTCTGGCATAGTCTGGGCTGATGCGTACCATCGTGCACTTGACAATTTGTTACCTGGCTCGCTCCAGCTACTCCCATCTAGCGACGCATCGGTTGCTGAACGACTGAGGTATCTTATCGCTGTGAAGCCATCGCCGACTGTTGAGTCAATAAATGTTAAAGGTGCATTGCCGCCCAATGATACCCACCGACCATCTGCCAGAAAAGCGCCTCCAGAGCAGAACGCATTAGTCTGGCTGATCCATTAGCCAAGATGAGTGGGCAGATCAAAGTGGCTTACCTTG
Organism: Lecanoromycetidae sp. Uapishka_2; assembly: GCA_035521555.1. NCBI lineage: Eukaryota > Fungi > Ascomycota > Lecanoromycetes > Lecanoromycetidae sp. Uapishka_2. Next base: position 16,031 of record JASZXT010000513.1, on the reverse strand, counting down.
TACGAAAGCCCAACAACCGTGTTCGTCATTGGATCATACTCAGCGGAATAGGCATACTGCCCGTCAGATAGTTTGATCTGAGTGTAATTCTCGACTTTGTCCAGGAAGATGACTCGTCCGTTGGGCATAAGCCCAGCATGCATAGCTGGTACCCCAGATTGTCCGACAATGTCGAATAGGCCAGGATTCGGCGCGGCTGGAGCATTCGAAGGACCTGGTACAGGGGCTACAGGAGCCCCTACGCAAGGTCCACTTTGACAACCATCTCCACAGTGAGCAGTAGTGTTTCCACAAAACTTATGCTTATTAGCGGCTGTCGTTAGGATTCTTCGATCGTGAGACGTGGACACACCCCATACAAAGAACAGCAAGCACCTTGAGGCCAATTTCCACATACTGTGTTTCCATTGCCAGCACCGCAAGTGCCGTCAGTAGTATCTGGACCAGTAGCGGGCGCTGTCGATGGCTCCCCTAATACTGGTTCTTCGGTTCCTGACGCTGTTGCGGCAGTCGTCGAGGAAGTGGATGTAGTACACCCTGATTGACAACCATTTGATACAAGACAGCTGGGCCTTCGTATTAGTACACGCTGTTTTCTTTTGCACTAATATCAAGAAGTGCTGACTTACTGAGCGGGTGTATTGCCACAATAGCCATATGACGAGCAACAACCACCGTAAGGCCCATTGGGGTCGCAAGTCGCGCCGTCAAAGGTCGAGCCACATCGGCCATCTGATCGAGGTGCCGTCGGGTCAGCACGAACGAAGAGGCCATTGGTATAACGAGATACAAGGGGCTCGAAAGATTCCGTTTCAAGTCCGTTGGGAAAATTTTGCAGTGACGGTTTGACGCAGCTATAGCCAATCAGTCTCAATTTCTGCTACAAGAATCTGTTAGGGGCCAGCTTACATTTCATCGCCGACACATTGCATGCCTCTCAAGCATCCAGTGTAAACAGGAGACGAATGATTGCATGATAGCTCCACTTTATACTGGACAGGAATATTACAGACGGCTTGCCCGATCCAGAGCCCAAAAAACAATATGACTGAGGTCTCCATTGTCTGCTCTCCCTCAGCACTTCAATCTTGATAGCGATTCAACCTCCTCTTCATTCGAATGTTGCAAGTAGAATGACCATGGACAGAGTCTTTCTTCTAAATATATCAACTCAAATTTTCCTAGCACTCACGTTTCTCTTGAAAAATTTAAGGGGCATGCGACGGTTGATCCCTATAACGGTAACGACACGACGATTTCTGACCCTAAAGAATGACTCTTTTGAATCTTAGCAGTGGCAAAAGGAACGTTCAAATGTGGCCTAAAAATACTACCTGGTCGAATCATGCCTTGTTTGTTCCGATCACTCTTCAAATGCCCGGCATTCCCTACGGCCAAAGTGTGGAGAGAAGAATTCTAGCAATCGTACCTGGGCGATCCCTGTACTGCTATTCATTCTTCGTTGCCATGATTGGTCGCTCTTGTCAGCAGGGGAGACAAGAGATCTCTTACCAGCACAATCCCATCTTACCCGGGGTTGAAAGGCTCACGAGTTCCCATGCATAACACGAGGTTGATTGCCGGTGTGCAGACCAGACGAGCTGCATGCACCCATCGGAGTAGGAGGGGACTTCGCGATTACCGGACAACACTGTGGCTATGTGATATTGCATGCCACTGAATCCTGTCGTTCTTGGAGAAACGCAACTGGAGAAACGCAACTGGAGAAACGCAGCTGGAGAAACGCAACGTGCAACGGCACTCGCACTCGCACTCGCACTCAGTTTTATTGGGTCACATCTCGAGACCATCTTAGGACTACAGTGTGCTCGGTATTTGACCTTGACCCGCCAACGTGCAGACCGCTACCCAGGCGGCCAAACTTCTTGCATGATACCAAACTATTAGATACTGTAAGAGATTTTTTTCTGAAATCTCTCAATGTACGGAGTACAATCAGGGCAATCGGGGCATCGATATCGGAGCCTGGCTTCGCGAACCCTTAGAATCGCCTCGCTAGCTCGTACCTGCACCAAGGATATCTTGTCGAGTGATGCTGCAGACAGCCGCCTACGATAAGTGAAGGACGAAAATGTTGAAAGAGAAGGATGCAGGGAAAAGCGTTCCGGGTCGTTTTGCAGATCTCTAAATTTAGCAGTACGAATCCCCTTACATGAAAGCTCCGCCCAGTCATTCATGGATAATTGGACACCATTTCGATCTTTCATCAATTAATGTGATAGGTAACAGGTATTATTTATTATGTCTACTCCAGCATCGTACCTGCAGACGGTATGCTGCCCAAATACAGGTTCTATCTATACAATTAATGGTATTTTCCCACCTCATGTCATGAAACATAACCCATCTATAAATGCCCAGCCGTGAAAATGCGTCAATGTCCCCCGAGCTCCCAATGCTATGATGCAAAGCCCAAAATTGCCATCGTTCAAGTCGTTTTCAACATCTCTCCTAAGCCCTCCCTATCATGCCTGTTGATCCCGATATGTTCCTTCCCATCCTGTCCATTGTACGTGCCGAATCCAAACTTGGGGCTTCCTTTCTCACCCATCGGCGTTCCCATCAGCTTCGTCTGGAGATCAATCTTCCCTTGTGGTTCTCTGAAGGTAGACTCTGCTAATAGCGGACTTTGGTAGACGAAGCTTACCAATTGGCCAACGGTGCTGATATTGTGGGGTAAATAGCGATGCTGCCGAGGCCAAAGGATCAAAGTCGAGAGTGCATATATAACAACGAAGACGATTAGTGCGTAGTAGCCTGGCATGTCGGCGGCCATGCGGACATCTTGGATGTCGGTCACGAACTGCGCTGTAAAGACCCCTCCAGCCAGTACAGGTAAAGTGATAGAGAGAAGGCTGATGAAAGATATCCAGGCGACCTTGAAGTTACGTTCTAGAGCAGCTCTCAGAGTGATCTCGATAGGGAGGCGAGAGGTGTAGTCCATAAGAAGAGACTGGTCTGCAGAGCATCCACGATAATGATCCATGTTGGCAAAGGGCTGCAGTGCACGGAAGTACATGTCGACAGGCTGCCAGAGTAAAAAGAGAACCATTCCTATTAAGGATGGCAAAAAGCTGTATAGAAAATCAGCTGGCGAAAAACCCTGGGACGTCGTAGGCGCAGGTAACATCGGCTGGAAGCCGGTTTGAACAGCATGGCCAACGAAGCTGACCACAATGAAAGCGATCATCAAGACAATGGCAATGATGATCCAGGCAACCACAAGACCATCTCTCAAAAACCATGGTACCCATCTGTAGCGTACGTCCGCAGTGTGAGTACCCCTCTGCAAAGTGTCGAGTGTTGCGGAGCGCTGTGGTTTTTGACTCTCCAGGTCATAGCGAGAGGGAGATAGATCAGTGACGGGCACCATCCTGCCTTTGTCCAATGAATACCTTCTTACGGACGCATTTTCCTCCCCAACACCATAGAAAGCCTCCGTCGATTGCCGAGACGTTGTCCAGTAGCCAAGTCTAAGGTGCTTTTCCTCTGGGTGTGGGGATCTTCCGGCTTCAAAATCCAATCGGTCGAAGTCTGAGAGGAAATTTGATCGGTGGAAGAGGGAGATGATATCTGCAAGAGAGACTGGATCCCACTTGAGTCCTGTGTGGCCTTTTGCGAATCGAATCAGAAGGAGCAGAAGCGCGACGGTCAATAGGAGGTACAAAGCAAACAACGTCCACGCGATTGGTAGGGTTGCCGTCCATCGCCAAATTCCATCAGGAGTGTAGTATCTGGTCTGAAAAAGACTGCTCTGCAATGGTACCGTAAAAAGAGTGAGCCAAAATACTGTAGAGCACAGGCCTAGCAAATGCTCATTGTATTTGAAGAAGACCAGATTGGGTAATAGGTAATTGGTCGGGAATAACGGCGAATCGTAGAGTACTCCAGAATTGTTGGAAACTCGTGGCGACGCCAATACGATGAACGGAAAGATTCGATGTATGGCGCACTGTATGATAAAGAGCCAGATGATGATGAGGATGGCGAGAAGTGTGGGTAGGTATTGAAAAACGAAGTATCGGCTTGTACCAACTCCATCGTATTGCCATAGACCACGGTGATTTGTCGGAAATATAGCACAGAAGAGAAGGCCTGCAATCATGAGGAGGCAGCAAAGGATGAGGAGGAGGAGAGGCGCGATCCGGAGGGGACGTGGCACGAAGTTGAGCTTGGGGTATCTGAAGGTCTCTGTCGCAGGCTCGGTAGATAAGAGGACATTCTCACTTGGAGGCAAATTCTCCCGTCTTTGGTTGGGATCCGGATACTGTCTCTGCGGTCTTGTAGGGAGGTAGCCCAAACCTTCGTCGGGCACGATTCTATCAACAGGGTATCCTGGCGTTTGTCTCCCATCACCTTGTTGTCTTGGACCAACTACCTCTTCATCCCTGGTCAACTGGTCGATTGCGAAATGTATGTATGGTGTATCATCGACTCCAGGTGTCGGTGGGCTGACCTCGTCAACGGGTCGCCGTACGATCGTACCCTCAGATGATGATGACGAGACGGGTTTTCTTTTAATCCTATGACCTTCATATGGAGGAACAGCTGTCGTAGGTGGCTCGTCGCCCGGGTCCTTGTGCTTAACAGGTCTGGTAATTATTGGAATTGTTGCTTCGGATTGTTTCGCTTCTGAGTGTAGGGCATCGTCGCGACTTGCGTTCGCCGACCGCATGTGCATTGGCGGTGTCTCATATCGCAAAATTTGGTGCTTTTCATCTCCGCTGGATCCTTCGGACGTGAGAGAATAGTAGTCATCGGAGGCTGTAACGGATTGCTTGGAGGGCGTATGGACGAGTTGAGGCCTGCTTGTATTTACGATTCGGAGTCGTTCCTCACCCAAATTCATGGCTATAATGATGTCGTAGGAATGTGGAATATGCTTTGAATTGCATGATGCTAAGAAAGGTACCAAGTACAAAATACATAGTTGCTGTCGATTGGAGGCTGGCCGTAGTGACGGGAGGTGGCAGGTATAACGCGCGGTGGTGGGACGATTTTGAAGAGGCTGGGCGAGATTAGCCCTATTCTAGCGCAGACACCTAATAGGGCTGGTTACCCGGGGTTTACCCGGGGTATTCTGGCTGGCCCGGTATATGGGACGAGTCATACGAAATACTGATTGCTACGACTTTGCCTGGAAATGTATTGTATCAAGCCAAATATTGGTGGAGCGGGAGAAATGATGGGGCCAGGCTTTTGGCCCAACTAGCCTTAGAATCTTCTTGTGCTCACCAAACCAGATCGTCAGGATGTTTCTTGGTCCTTTCAGGGCAGACATCGCAAATTGAAGGGTTCTATGAAAGGACTGGGTACACACACCGCTGTATCAATTTGTACGTAGATAGAGGCCTCTGTACCTGGAATTTCTTTAACCAAGTCAAATTTCGTAGACACCCTGGTGTCCAGCCTCGCGACTGGCTATACTCGGGGGTCTGAGACATACATTGTGCATTCAGGCTTAAGCATGAGCGACAAGTGATGGGAGAAGAATTTGTTAGGTCTTGGTAGTCCTCATGTTTTGTATGCAAGCAAGTCTTTCAGACTCTCTCTCTCCTCAATTTCTTAACCTCGCAACCTTTGAAAAAGCTGGCTTCTTTCCAGCCAACAGAATATGTACATGCATGCAACACGCTTCTCCGACGTGTGGGGTATGAGAAAATTATCCGCATGCTTCAAAACGAGTGTCAACGCCGTCGCTCATGCTCTGCCAATGCTGCGCTCTCGCTGTGAGAATTTGGACATAACAACGTGCCCAAAGGCCATGTACAAAGGGAGATTCTGTCTGAAATCTCCGGTAGTCAAGAAGATCGGTGATGGCCCAGATTACCATCGTCTTTTTAGTGCATTCCAATCGGATGGTGGTTGCCTCTCTCGCTCACACCCACCCGCTTGTTTCCAATATCGCTTTTGTCTCGTTGACGGCCATACCGCTTACACCCAATGCTCTGACCTGCGTACCTCTCCGCAATCTTTGGAGGCCGACTGCCACCTTCCAGCCTTCTTCCTCTTGCAGTACGAAGACGTATCTCTTCCCTTCCTGGTCTCGTATGCTGGCTCTAATAACGTGGAGTCCCTTGAACTCGCCTGTCTGTGAAGCTCCTAAGTCAGATCGGGTCCTCAACGGCGATGGGGGTGCGCCAAAACCCGAAGACAAATAGGGTTTGCAAGCACGAGTAGTAGCATCAAGGAAAACATCCGTTTCTTCCTTGGTGGGCGCTTTGGATGCCCATTTCTTTCCAAATAATCCAGAAGATTGACCGGGGGTACCATTGCGGGATGCGGGGGTGGAGCCAGAACTTGCTCCCAATGTGTGCAGGTGGGGGCACCATACCTCTACCAACTTCAAAGTCCATGCCTTGACATCCCACTCTCGTTGAGGGACTCCTCGCACGTCGTCGTCAATGAAAAGTCCTTCGGTCGTGATTCGTAAAATGAGCCCGTCGGTTACAGAGCCAACACCTGAGACCAATTGAGCGATGGGAACCTTGGTGAAGGTATTGTTGAAGGAGTAGACGGCTTTGAGAACAATTTTGTCGGGATCTTTGCAGCGATAAGGCCCACGGTGAGAGGGAGGAGGTGTGGTTCGACTTGTTGACTGTGAAGGCGCGTACGATGATTCGGAATATAGTGAGGAAGCAGTTGCTGACTTGTTCGCAGATCGCTTCGGGCTGTCGTATGGTCTAAATGAGTAAGCATCGTCGTCGGTGGCTGTCTTTGCCGTAGGGTGATGATGTGCCTTGGACGGGGATGCTGGCCGTGGCTTTTCCTTTTCCCTTTTCTCTCGTGCTTCTTTCTCTCTTCTTTCTCGAAGCTCTTTTTCCCTCCTCTCACGTGCTTCTCTCTCCCGAGCGTCTTTCTCCCTTTGCCTGACCTTCTCCTTTTCATCCTCCTCACGTTTCTTTCGCAGCTCTTCCGCCTTCTTGCGCTCCTCTTCTTTCTTTCTCGTTTCTTCTCTGGCTTTTTCCCAGCCTCCTTTCGCGGCACCTGTATTTGCTGTGCCACTTGCAGATCCTGTATTCGATCGCTGCCATGTGGATTTTGGGGGTGGTCTGGGTTCTGGAGGGGGAGCGTACTGTGGTGTTGGGCCACCAGGAGGGGGCCCGCCAGGATTATAGCCAGGAGCGTATCCTGACGGTCCTGAATCATGGCCGGGGTGCTGTCCAAAGTTGTGAGCTGTGGATGTACCACCAGCGCCTCCAGCTCCAGCTCCAGCCCCAGCTCCTGGCCTACCAGTCTCGGCCTGTATCTTTCCAAAGGCCCAGGCTCCAACGGCCACTGCAAGCATACAGATGACTATTGCAATTTCACCACCTGCGCGTATTACAGCATACCATTCTTTCAATACCGGCACCGTCATCTTGATTATAGCATAGGCGAACACTGTGCACGCACTGCCTGCGAGAAAGCTATTACGTTGAGTTTGGAGTGAAGGAAGGTATAGGAAGCCACTACCCGAGGCGTGTGGAGGTATAATGAAGATGTCATAATTGCCCTCAGGCAGGCCGTTTCTACCGCCAGGATTTTGTCCATGAGGTGGAGGTGGAGGCGGAGGAGGAGGATTCATGGCTCAAGCGTGGCCCACCTTCAAATCTGTGAAGGCAACAACGTCCGGCTATCCTTCCAAGAGCTTTGGCGATTTTCGATAACCCATGAAAAATATCTCGGGCCGGTGCTTCATGTTACTGCAGGTATGCTTGCTCTGGTCTTGGTTTCGCTCTTACTTCTCTGGTTGTTGGTCTGGCATGGAGAGACCTATTCACTGATGTAGACAGAGATGAGTGATGTTGCAATGATACTGGTCTCTATTGTCGGTAGTTCTGGAGTTCTAGCTGGCGTTGCATTTGCTACAATGACCTTTGTTTACCAGTAGTATGAAATTTGCTTAGCAGCAGCGGAAGCCGGGGAATAGCCGGCGCTATTAAGGCGGATAACCAAAAGCCAGCCAAATAGAATACTTTAATCGGGCTCCAAGCATAAATCCTTTGGTAGCGAAGACTGACGCAACTCATTTTCTTTCATATATTGCTCTGGTAAAATATAGAAAGGAGTGATAGTGTTCTATAAGGTACTGCTTTTCCTATTGTTTACTCCCTCTGGTTCACGTCTACCGCTCGCCACCCTGTCTAGGCTGGTCCAATGCTGTGTGACAGATCACAAAATGGAGTATGATAGGTGCAACTACGAATAAATCATGATTCTTCAGGCATTGGCCAATAAACTTCCGCCCCTTTGTGACGAACATGCAGCGTCTAGATTCGGTTGGGCGAATAGAAGGATTTATGACATATTTCCCCGGCCCTAATTCTTACCCATATTGCGATAGCCTTCCACACCAGCCATATCCTCGTGGATTTTTGTGGAGTGTGAGCTGGCATTGCATGTCAGCTAGCCGTTGTAATTTGAACTTTTGGTGGGCGCCAGGGCGCGTCCGCGTCGCGAGGCTTGCCACTGATAAATAAGGTTACGTCAGGGACGGTCAGGCGTCAGGGGCAACGAGCCAGCCGCTAACCGAACCAAAATACCGAGGAGAAGCCACAACGCACCTGGTCGAGAATCAAAAATTAGAGGTCAAAGGTCAGAACATAGCAACTCATAGTCAGACGAAATGACCTAATGCCTGGCTTTTGTTGGCTGGGACCAATGACTGTGTATGATTGCAAGGACAGCTCCCTGGCTTTCTATCCAATTCACCATCAATTTATCTAGGAATGACATAACGCGTCAGACACAGCTTTCAGCGCTTGGTCGCTGTTCGATGTCGACGCTGCTTTCCCCAAAGACAAAGTAACAGAATTTGAGAAGGTAAAATAGCAGGAGTCGAGACCCTGTAGCCTTGCAACCCTCGAAGCCTTTTGATCATTAGGATGCTTCTTCTGAACGTCCGAATTTGAGAAAAGGATGTGCACTCAGTGTCGTTCGACAGTATTGGTGTTGTCACCGTCGCGGTACCAATGGCCACACTTGGAATCGCAGGGTTTGTCGAAGTAATATCGAATTCAATCACTGTCACCGCCGTCGACATGCACATAACCTCGCTGAAATTTTTTCATCGCTCTGCTAGTGGCACTGTTACGTGTTCGTTGGCTTGGTGTCGTATATCGTCGCAGTTGTAGTCGCTCCCATTGCCGGATCTATGGTCATATCTCTTGCGAAGCCGAGCTCCCTGTCTCATCGTACAGGCCAGTGATAGTCCAACTCGTAAAGTACAAGGAACGAAGGCACTAGTTCGTAAACAGCGTTCTTATAACTCCTTTCCTAAGACTCGGGCTATATTCTTGCCATGGACGAAAAAAGTCTGTGGTCTCATTCCCAAGTTGGTCGCTGCAAACGCAACGGAGCTATCCGTCCATCATTATGGTGTTGTTGTTGAAGTCGTGAGGTCTTATATCGTTGTCATAGACGGGCATAAGCTCCCCGAATCTAATGTCGCCTTTCCACCCATGACGGCCGCATCGATTGTTGGAAAGAATCTCTCATACTCATAACATCATTCTTGCCAGTGCTTATATGCTGCAAAAAAAGGCCCCGTCAATGGTAATTCCGAAATGGTTGTTAGGCTTGAACGAGTCACTAGGACCGAATAAGTTGAGACTTTTGGACTTTTTGAGCTCAAAATATTGCCAGCATTGGGTTTGGCAGTGTACGTCAGCAGTATATTCAAACCTGGCAATTGCCATGTTCTTTTCATCATTGTATGGGTACATTTTTGTGCAATGTAGGAAACATATCCCGTTCTTTAGTAAGTAAGAGATCATGACATTCGTGATATGCTTCTCCATGTTTCTTTTCGACTTCACGTTCCACATTTTATACTGCGCACAGGACGAAAACTTCGCTTACGCTTCAACATACCTTGGGGGATCAATAAATAGCTCTCGTTCGTTGTCTGTCAAAACCACGAAGTTGCCGTCGAAAACTAACTCTACCATCATGCTTGAATCATTCTCAATGAAAGCCCCTTGCAAACTTTCAGCTTTCGGAGCTGAGAAAACGTGTCTTGTTCACATCAAGCTTACCGCTCTGCCGAAATCAGAACCAAGATTTGTCCATAGCATCGCATTAGTCGGAGCCAGCTTTTTCGATGATTCTATTGAGTTTCTCCTTATCAATTGCTTCTGCATCTTTCTGGGCGTACGGTTTGTGGTTGCATAGATTTTCTATTTAGAGCATCACTCCTTACCTCTACAGTACTTCTCAATTTCACAGAGCTGATGACGTTTCCAAGATCCTTATTAGTCACTGTCTTGCCAATCGCAATCCATGGTACCTTTGTTTGCGCAGTCCAAAGAAAACCACCCTCTACAGCTAAAATTTCAGGCGCAACGGCAGTAGAAGTCGACAGAATGGCCGCTGATGATATTGCGAGCCGTTAGCATTTTTATCCAAAACTGTATCGGGGAATATGCAATCTGCCTGAAGAGTATGCCACCCGGGGGACAATGAGATATCTCGCGACTCCTGACAAAGTATGACAAAGCGACTGTGATCCTGAAACAACACACAGATCACACCCTTTATGTGTCCCGCTTTGATTGCGCATTTTGCGAATGCAGGGAATGGTGTGCGCTAAATCCATTGCTTTGCTGGCAACTCCAACCTGGACCATCGAAGTCTGCTCCCAGAAGCAACTCAGCATCCTGCCCTGACGAACAAAATTTGGAGCGTGATTTATGCCTTTCCTTTGCCACGCCAGGCTTCAGATTTACAATATCTTACCAAGAAAGAAGGAAAAGGACCTGTCTAGCCTGCTCCTTATCGCGCCCCGGGAAAATGATTCCGTCACAGTTGGGCATTGGGTCACTCACTATCTTTCTTTCCAGGGCTGCACTCCATATCATTCGGCCATGCAAGGTATTTAGCAGCTCTGTGATCTGATCGATGATTTCTAGACGAGAGCAAAATTCTCCTAGGACACGGCGACCATTCAGTTGCAATTAGAATTGACAACTATAGAGCTGGTGACTATGCTTGTTACGATGTCAAGACCAAGAATGCCATTGGGGCCTGATTGTCTCGATTGTGGACAAGGCTGAGTTTCTGATGAGTGGCTCGGCTAAGCTTCCTTGATGATCAAATCACGTGACTGCGCGATTCCCTCCGAGATCTTGGCGTACTGTCTACTCGTTCTGTACTAAATGTGCTCTCCATTCTACAAAACAGATCCCACCCAATACAACTCAAGCGGCAGGCCTCTCTCATAATGACGGAAAAGGAAGCCACCGTCTACATTGTAGATATGGGCAGGTCGATGGGAGCGAGGCACAATGGAAGGAAAGAATCAGATCTAGATTGGGCGATGACCTATGTCTGGGATAAGATTACTAGCACAGTGAGGGATCCTGGACGTGTCGCGAAGCAAGATGTTGATAGAAAGCAGGTAGCTCTAGATCGAAAGACTGCCACTCTTGGTGTTATAGGCTTGCGAACCGACCGTACGCCTTTAATCTATCGTTGTACCTCTGTAACCTCACATCACAGTAGGCACGGAGAATGAGTTGGATAGCGAGGACAGCTTTGAGCACATCTGTGTGTTGCAAGAGATTGGCCAGTAGGTATATATTATCTTGGCAAACGCCATGACTAAGTCTCTATAGGCTCTTGTTGCCAGGCTTGAAGCGACTGGGGCCTCTGATCACCGTCAGCGAAACGAACAATGGCGATGGTAAGTCTCTTTGGCACTCTACGAGACCTGGCTGATGATTCTGAACTCAGCTATATCTGCCATCGTAATCGCTATACAAATGATCGCCAAGTACTGCAAGAAGCTCAAATACAAGAGAAAGATTGTGCTAGTGACAGACGGCCGAGGTACTATGGAGGAAGACCCAGATGGGATACAAGAGATCTCGAAGAAGATCAAAGCCGATGAAATGGAGCTTGTAGTGATGTAAGCGGAGAACCTTAGGATACTTCAGACGGCCTTTGACAGAAACCAGTGGTGTGGACTTCGATGATCCGGACTATGGCTTCAAGGAAGAAGACAAGAGTGAAGAGAAGGTTTTCAGATTCCTTCGGTAGGATACTGCATCTGCTGATTCTCGGTCGATAAGTCTACCAATGAGAGCACCCTCAAAGCTCTTGTCGAGGATTGCGAAGGCGTTTATGGGACAATGCAAGAAGCAATCGAAGAGCTCGGCAAACCGCGACTCAAGAACACGAGACCAGTGCCATCTTACAAAGGCCAGTTGACTCTTGGAAACCCAGAAGAATACAATTCGGCCCTTTGCATCGACGTCGAGAGATTCCCTAGGATTATGATCCGAAGACCGCTTTCAGCCAGTCAATATGTCCAGAGGACCGATCTCTCAGGTGGCGAAGCAAGTACACAATCTTCTGCAACGATGTTGCCAGATGTCGATGGAGATATCGCTATGACTCAAGGTGATCAGAACGCTTTAACTTCTGTCCGAAATGCTCGAACATACCAGGTGCTGGACAAGGAAGCTCCTGGTGGTAAGCGAGATGTCAGTAGAGACGACCTTGCAAAAGGCTACGAGTACGGTCGAACAGCTGTCCATATCAGCGAATCTGACCTGAATGTCACCAAGTTAGAGACTCATGCAGCGTTTGACATCATTGGATTTGTGCCCTGGGAGACAGTAAGTCTGCCGAGAATGCGAGCTTCCGACCATATCTAATGATCTTCAGTATGAGAGATACATGAGCATGTCGGTTTCCTGCGTAGTAATTGCTCAAAAGACCAACAGCAAAGCCATTATGGCACTTTCGTCCTTAATACATTCCCTATTTGAGCTGGAATCGTATGCAGTAGCTCGACTGGTCACGAAGGACGACAAAGAGCCTGTCATTACGCTGCTCGCGCCGTCGATAGAAGTCGACTACGAATGCCTACTTGATGTACAGCTTCCCTTTACAGAAGATGTCCGTTCGTATCGCTTCCCACCTCTTGACAAAGTCATTACGGTTTCCGGGAAAGAAGTCAAGGAACATCGAAATCTACCTAACGATGCGTTGAGTGCAGCAATGAGCGACTACGTTGACCGCATGGATCTCTCGAAGTTTGGAACAGATGACGAAGGGTACGTGATGATCGGACCAGACTTTACATTATGAATACTCACAAGATCTAGGAACGAAGCGGAATATATGCCAATGACGGACACTTACTCTCCTGTATTGCACCGCATCGATCAAGCCGTACGATGGCGAGCAGTGCATGCTACCGAACCCGTACCTCCTCCGTATGACATATTTACAAGATATTCAAAGCCACCAGACGAGCTCGTAGCTAAAGCAAAACGCCAATTGGACAAGCTCGTCGCTGCTGCAGATGTCAAGAAAGGTATGCGTTCAGTAGAAACCTCGACCTGCCCTCCAAGTTACAAACCTAAACATGAACAGTTCCTCCAAAAGCCCAATCCCGAAAGCGTAACCGCAACGAAATCAAACCCCTCTCCGGTCTCAATGTCAGCGCCCTTCTGGGCACGAAACCCAAAAAATTGAAAATCACTCCTGAAAATCCAATCCCAGAGTTTCGGCAAGCGCTCGATGCCGCTGAATCTCACGAAGCATTCGTCGAAGCCGCTCAACAGCTCGGATCCATTATCGAAAAGCGCATCACAGACAGCTTTGGCGACGTAAATTATAAACGTGCAATTGAGGAATTGGGAGTGATGAGGCAGGAGATGATTGAGATGGATGAACCAGGGATTTGGAATGAGTACATCAAAGGGTTGAAAGCGAAGTTATTAGGCGAGGAACTAGGAGGTGAGAGGAGGGAAATGTGGTGGGAGATTCGCAAGAACCGATTGGGACTGATCGAGAAGAAGACGAGTAAGCCATCGAACGTGAGTGAGGAGGAAGCCAAGGCTTTTCTATCTCGGAAATGATTTGATGCGGTCTATGACTCTAACGCTGTCTATGCCTGGATAACAATGTCAGCGGTCTCAAAAATCAAGAAATCAAACAGATGAACACACTTATATGCAGTTTTCTTCGCTCATTCACCACAACCCAGCCATCTCCATCCCACTCCCCACTACGCTTCCTGTAAGGGTACACACACCCTGCCACCAGCCATACAAAAAACCAAGCGGTAGAATCTCCTGCACCCTATCAAACGGAAATACATCTTTCCCACATAACAGACCCATCAGCAAGAGCTCTCCAGCAAACCTGCTCGAAAAAAAGGATTACGTTAAGCGAACCAGGAACGAAAAAGTCAGCGACTTACCATACTGCCTCTGAATGTAAAACTTCCCATCTCGCTCATCCCGCGCTAGATCCAATACGGTGATGATCTTGACGCGCTCGATATGTAGCAGGTTGAAGGGTATGAAGCTTGCGTCGAGGGATTCTTCGAGCTCGATTACGGCGCGGGTGTTTTCGAGGTCGACTGTTATTTCTGTGCTTTCTGTTAAAACATCTTCTGGTATACTTCATCTCGATTTCCCTTTAGAGGGAGGAAGAGAGGATTACTGATCGATTTGAAGGGGTGAGAGGATTGAGTAGGGGACTTATGTATGTGTATGTGTAATGAAGGGAAGAAAGGAAAAGGGAAGACTTACTTTGAAAATGGATCTTCACGTTCTTCGTGAAGACTTTGTAAACGGTATACACCTGCTTGATCGTCTCTCGCGACTCGGGACCGGATTTCACGTTGACGATTGGGTGGAGGAAGGAGGCTGTGGGGAGGAAGCTGGTGGGTGGTGTGTTTGATTAGATGATGCGTTTTTGAGAGAAGTACACACAGAAGGGGAATAAACGATTTGAATATAGCTCTCAGTAGAATTTTTCTCTTCACCTTCTCAACCTCGTCTAAAACCAACAAAGACAATAAAGATTACTAACACAGGGGCTAGAATACTTACTATTTATCCACGGTAGCTCTATGCAGCACCGGATCATCATTTTCCGTCAGGTTGAGAATGATCTGCTTGATCTCTTTATATGGATTTTCCATTCTCCCTTTTCTGGACGGAGGTCCTGACTGCTGTCTAGAGAAGCTGAGGGTTTTGAAATAGGTAGACGACTGTAACGGATGAGGAATGTTGTTGATATCCGCGAGTTCCATCTCGGCTAGCTCGGGTAGAAGGGGAGTGACGATTTTTCAAAGTCAATTGCTCACCAGCAAGGCTCTCTCTGGACATTGTAAAAGGGTATTGGAGGTCGCTGGAGGGAGTAATTACTTGTTGATGATGCATCTAAAGCAGGATGCTACGTCTTAGTGCTGTGAAATTTCGGCTTGTAGCCTTTTACCTTGCCACTTGTTCTGATAGCCTGTTGCGAATAGGGGAGTGCAAAAAGGTCCATTATCTGTTTGGTTATCATTTCTTCGTTAAATCATAGCATTTGTATGGGTATCATCTATCGACAAAGTGGAGACCCTCTATAGTCTCCCAGTCTGCGTCCAGCACCATCTTCATCTTCATCCCCTACTCTCCTCGACCCACAGCTCGATTCTTTCCGCCACATTGCTCACAAAGTTCTCATACCTCTCCCCATCAACGAAGAACAGACCGCAATGCGCCCCCACCTCATCAACCCCAGGCATGAAGATCCTCACCCAACAAGGATCGATCTGGCCATTTATCATGGGCGGCAGCATGCAAAATTTCTTGTCTCGCTTGGGCTTCTCTGATTTTGACTCTTCTTCCTCCGTGGAGCCGCCGTTTGGCTCAGGTTGCGATTTGGTGACTGTTGCGCCATCAGTCTTCCCGGCACCCTTCAGCTTCTCCGCCTCCTTTTCCATTCTTAGTCTCTCCTTCTCTAATCGCTTCGCCTCTTCCCGTTTCTGATTGTCTCGCTCCCTTTCGCCTTTCTCCATACCTTTCTGCTCTGCTTTCACCCTCTCCTTCTCCTCCGCCTTGATCAGCTTTTCTCGCTCTTTCGCAGCGTTTTTCTCCCTCTTCTCCAAAAGCTTACGTCTGTCACTGACTGCCTTCTCGCGGTCTTTGACGGCTTGCTTGTATGCCTTGACCTGGCGGGAGTGCTCCTTTTCGGCCAGCTTGCGGGCGTCTTTGTCTGTGTATAGGAGGGAGTCGAAG
>JASZXT010000512.1:0-19497 GCA_035521555.1 Lecanoromycetidae sp. Uapishka_2 | reverse complement strand
CTCCCAGGGTCAGGACTACTGGCCTCGCCCCCACTTTCCTCTTCACTACTCAACCTCGAAACGACTGTCGCCTCCCTCCCCAGCGGCGCCAAGTGCCCATTCACGCTTCCAGTGCTAGAGCCAGCCGTGCTTGCGTTGGCAGAGTATCCATTGCTGTGGCGATGGTCTGGGCGATTCATGCGGGATTTTGGATCGAGGTGTGATGCAGCTGCTGCTTGCGCTTGGTAGGTTGATTGATTCCAGAACATGTAGCTTTGTTCACCGTGGAGCATTAGGGGGTTGTGTTCTTTGTCGGGATATTTAGGGTCGTGTTTGGGGCTGTTGGTATAGTTTGGCGTGCTGACTTCGGCTTTTGGCGGTTTGAAATCATCGGACGTACGGTGTGGGCTGGTGCGTTTGGAGTCTGTGGCGAGGGAGGGAGAGTGGATACTTGGTTGGCTTGGATGCCGATAACTGGACTGGAGGGACGCTTGACCGAGAGATTTGCGGGGGGAGGTACTTCTGTGGTTTTGAAGACGGAAGTTGTCGTTGCTGCCGTTGTTGCTCGAGATGGATTGGCGCCATGACAGGATGCGTTCAGAAGACGGGTGGCCTATCTGCAATGAGTCGCGACGGGAGCGGTTGCTGTGTTTAGTTGCAACGGAATTCGTACGACCGAGCATCTTCTTGGAGAAATTGCTATCATTGTTCCTAAGGCGGTTGGCGTAGGCGCAGTCTTGGCGGAATACTTTGATGTGGCCCATGAAGTCGGCGGTGACAATTATGTTGCCGTCTGGATGAGCACAGCGTGCGAGATAGGCTGGTGATTCTTCAGGTTTTGTGGTCTTGGAGAAGTCCGGTGTTGCTGGTGTGGGTGGGAAGCTGCCGTCTATTTGCCGGCCGTCTTCTGTTGGCGGTAACGAGGATGCTTGCGACTGAGTCCGACTGATGAGGGTGACGGGGGGTGGATTACACAAGTCATATAATGGATCGCATGATGCGCTGAGCAGCTGTCTTGTCTTTATGGGGGCCAATATAGCATTAGTGACGATGGCGGAAGAGGCGTCGAACATCTCCATTGGTTTTTTGTCCTTTTCGGTTTCATGCTGCACTGTCGGCCAAATGTATGCTTTGCGATCCTCGCTGCCACATATGATGTATTTCGCATCATCACTGAAGGAGGCATGAATTTGACTGCAAGAATTTTCATTGCCCTTCAATTTGAGTTCGAGTCCTTTGTCCCTAAGGTTGTAGACTCGGATTCGAGAGTCGTTGCTGGTTATAAGCAGTTTCACTTCGGGATTTGGATCTCCTGGTGGATAATTGACTGCTTGGATGCCAGTGACTTTGCTTCCCTTGGCATTCTTCCCGTGGGCGGAGCGCACGTGTATTTGCGTCTGATACTTGAGCCCATCTGTCTCAAAGAAGAGACACAGCCCATTTAAACAGCCAGCGATTGCAGTCTTCCCATCAGGAGAAAACGCCACTGCAGTAATCAGGTCTGGTACTTGATTCCAATACGCGACAGTCTTCTCCGGAATGCTCCATAGCCTTAGCTTTGAATCTAATGATCCAGCAAGGAAGAAGCGATCATCCGTGGGATGAAATGCGATAGAGGTAACGAAGTCGCTGTGCTTGAAGCAGCAAAGGCATTGGTCTTTTCTGATATGCCAGAGCCGCACCGTTTTGTCCATCGAGGACGATAGGAGAAAATTGTTCTAACAACCGTCAGACGTACTGCACGTCGAAATACTTATAAAGACGTACTTTGCTCCAACTCAGATCCAATATGCTTGCTGTGTGCCCTCCGTACTCCTGAACAGTCTTCGTTTTGAACACTGGCGCACTTAAGCGCTGGGCGTCTTTGCCTGCAGCTTCCTCCTCTGCTTCATGCGCAGTCCGCTCCTGCTTGGTTGATATAACAGCCCAGACACGGACGACATAGTCCTTCCCTCCAGCGGCAAGATGCTTGCCATCTTTCGAGAATTCCATAGCCCATATCGCATTGCCATCCTTATCTCCATGTTTGTATGCCGCGTTCTTGACCAATCTCCCTCCAGACTGTGCGATCTCAACTCCCGTCCTGCCCCTGAGCTCTTGTGCAAGAAATAACCTATTGAAGTCCTTTTCCCGTTTCCCATGCGATCGCACCTTGATGTATTTTGGCGGTGAGGGGAATTGTGGTATATATCCAATCGGCTGCGAGAAAACGTCGGCATCCATCCCCTCTGTTCTTCTGTCGCCGCCAGCTTCGGATTCATTGTCGATAATCTCGGGTAGAGTATCCTTCTTCTTCGGCGCGAAGCGGCTGAAGAACGAGACTCGATTTCTGACTCAGTGGTGACTATGTCAGCATGGATGCGCCTCTAGTCCGCTTACGCGTGGATAGGCTAATCGTGACTGGAATGCTAATGCAACATGAGGGGAATCTCACTTCTTGTCTTTTTGTCCGGAAACGTTGTTCTCATTTCTTACACTTCCTCCAAGATCCGAAGAGGTCCGGACTGGCGCGACTGGTGCGCCAGTCTCAGATGTGCTTTGGTCTTCCTCTGAAGGCGCACCAGTGCGCATCTTGGGTGGTAGAATGTTTTGGGTGTTCGTTCGCTTGAGGATTTGCTATTCGCGGATGACACGTCAGACAGAGTATGAAAATGGTGTTAAGCGAACAGAGATCCTACATTTGACAAAGGATCAATGACCTGCTCTCTTCTTCCTTCTATGCTTACGGATTTGTTCGGAGCATTGAGTTGAGTGCCTGAGAGGGTAGGTATGAATTTGCTCGGGTAGCTTCTCCCGTTTGATAATGGGCGTGCTGTAAGAGCATTGTTAGCAAAGAATTTCTGCCGTTGTGACCTGCGTGCTGCGCCATGCGAATCCTAATTGTTGTTGATGTACCTTCTGCGTTCTCAGGAGACAATGGTCGTTCACCGGTCGTAACCTTGACAGATTCCTTCAGTGACTGAGGTAATGGCGTCTCGGTCTTGAAGTTCGCATCTCGCGATTGCGTATCTGATCTCACCCTGATCTGTGGTAGGTTATCTGCCATTGTACCTCGAAAAGATGCCCCAGCTCTCTTCAGCTAGGCTGGGTATCGTATGACTGTAGATTCAAATCGGTGCACATGCGCATGTCTATGAGCTCACTGATATCATTTTCACTTTTGGTTTGGCTCACAGTGTCGAATGCGCTTCCAAAACAGTTTGTTTGATGACTTGCATCTGAAAGCTGACCCAGCACACCACGCCCGTTGTGGCTTGGCGCCCTCGCGCGGAAACACGGAATTTGGCATTAGCGGCCGCAGCCTTACCCATGATTATGCAGACTCGTGAAAGTGCATAAGTTCACAACGCTATGTGTCATGTTCCTAAGATTCTTTCTTGCCATGAGATGGCGAAGTGTTCGCACAATTATGTTCACAGCTTCTTGCCCCACGGACAGCTGTTGTCCCATATGTCCATGTCTCTGCAGGTCTAGGACTACACATCAATAAACAGAAGCCGTGTATGGGTAATCACGGATAGTGCAATTACATGGGTTAAGGTTCGGAGGTATTGGCAAAATGAGCATTCTCCGCAAAAAATGAACAAATCATCAATATGCTGAGATGTATTGAATTCCTAGGAGGTAGACTCGAGACCGGGGAGGATCAGATCCACTCTACTGCTGTCCGATGTTACGACCCTCGTCCTCCAGGAATGGTAGTGGTATGCTCGGACCACTTCGTGGGTCAACGTTGACACACAGAAATAGGATGATCGACCATGCGTAGTGAGGCTGCAGCAACTCCATGAAATCGCTGATTTCTGGGTAACCGGATGCACCTCTGAATGGTCGCCAAACGTGAAATCCTCGCGTGTCAGACAACGACCATGCATGGAAAAGTCCTCCGCCTCTCGCCTAAAGAATGATCGGCACTAGTGAAAAGCGGTTCGTGCGCTGCATGATTCAAGACGGGATAGACTGGGGCAAAGCGATCAAAAGAATTTTGCGGAGAAGCGGAGACATAAGGCGCAACGAATCACGCGGACTTTCCTTGTAAAAATCGTAAGCAATCGTAGATCGTGTTACTTTGAGGCCCAAGGACCGAGATCTACCTTTGCGGTCCTTGTTTCTGACAACCGGAACCAAGGTTCAAGGAACCCTGCCTGCAGTCTAATTGGGCATCAGAATTAGACCTTTACCAATCGCTGGAAGCGACTACCCTAATTGTGTGTTTGTTTGCACGTCAAATCTTGACTATTATTCAATTGCGCTAGTCGTCCCCAATTCATTCGTTTTGCGGTAGTCGTCTTACACGACAGATACACATCTCCCGATTCAAAGCTTTTCAAAACCCACGATCAATTTCGCATGCAGGGCACATACTTGAAACATTGAAACCTGGCCCAATATCGCACACGTCCAACTTCCAAGCCTTGATTCCTAGAAGCCAATATTGGGCGAAAATCCGGAGGATACGCTAGGGTCTAAGGTAGCGGCCTAAAGCTCCTAGCTGAGGCGCTTCGGTAGGGACCCTATTTGTCCACAGCCCGTTGGTGCCACAAGGTTCTCCGCAAAGACGCCCTTCTGGGATCCCCGCAAATTTAGGGCATCTTTTCTGGCTCTCACACTGGGTAAGACGGCCTGGTACTTCGCTGATATAACATACTATGGTCCTGCTTATGTTCGATCTCAACTTGGCCGTCAACTTCATGAATTCGAAATTGAGAGTATGTTATGGCGGCTGTGAAACACGTTCGATATGCTCCTTAAGGTGCCATGGATAGGTACGAATCGTCTTCACTCCAGTAGGACGATTTCGAACAACGACCAGTCTCAGCTGCCCGTACAAAACAAGTGCATCTCCCCTTGTCCTACCGCAAGTATCGACGCTTTGTATGCATTCCAGCCTGCAAGCTCGAAGCCACGAAAGCTTCTCAAGAGACCAAGGATACCAGACGACTCCGAGAGTGAAGAGAGGAGGCTCGTGCCTAGAAAGAAACGAAGACTACGACTTGAGCTCGTAACATCAAGACTGAGCAGGCCATATGCGACTCCCACTACAAACATCGTAGGCACAAAGGCTTGGCGCATCGGTGTTTGGGCAAGACAAAGATTTGCGGGAGGCAAGCTGCTCCGGAAAGCTGCACTCCTAAACTCGATTGCGATGAAGAATAAACGGGGGACAACAGAAGCTCTGGAGATGAGCAAGTTGTACGTCTCTCATAATTTCAAGACCTCTTGAATTGCCTGCTGACAGTAAAAGGTCGTGGTCGACTTCGCCTCGGGAGACTGATACTCCTGCCTTGAATATTTGTCCAGAAGATTATGACGCTTTCGATTATGAGGAGGATGATCTCGATGGGGAAGACGTCGACAGTAGTGATGATGACAATGAAGAAGATGAAGAAGAAGAAGACAATCACCAGCCGGTCTATAGCGATTTTCACATACTTGAATCGTCCGACTCTGATGATGCTGAATCTGGCGATGCTTCTTATTCGTTCGACAGCCTCCATACCGGCTACCAACCAGTGGTAGATCCTGGCGGAAAGGCCTTTGATCTGATTATGGAGAGCGAGAGACAGGGCGAGGTATCTGTGGCACCCAGAAATAGCACGTCTTTACCAGATATGGTTTCGAACTTGTCGATGATCGGCGGGCGAACGGTGTAAGGCATATTCATGGCAGACAAGGATATAGGTACATCCGGCTTCAATATGGTAAAAAGGCATACACTAAGGCATCAATTTTCGAGCTCGATCGGCGGCAATTTGGCACATTGCCTATGCCATCGATAAGCTCACGCACATATACAAGAACGAAAATCATTATACGTCCAAATCTTACCTTGATTGCCTCTGCTCTCTCGAGAACAATATCCCCACGAGTGATTCGAGTCGCCATATCTTCCATGACGGTAGACCTATCTCTTCCATTGACAAAGACAACATATCGTAGCCCGGGAAATGTAGATTCGTATGAAGCATTGAGTTCGGCCAGCTTGTCGACACCATCACCATGACCTGATGCCAGCTGTGCTTGCTCTTTTTGGCTTTGACCACTTTCAATCTTCTTTTCGCCCAGTCTTGGATGAGCTCCCAATATACTCTCTAGCCATTTCGTGTCGCTCGTAGAGGATGACTCTGCTAGGTCTGAAAGCTGCACACCGACGCTGGCAATCAAATCGTCATATGACGAGAACTCCTCATCGCGTAGAAGGCTCATAGACAGGGTGTGAAGTGGGACACATGGCTCGAAGAGATGATCAAGAGTGGCCGCGAGCTCGAGAGTCGAGAGTGAAGGGACAACTGATATGGGTGGAAGCTTGTAAGAGGTCATTGTTTTTTTGGCAGTGGGTATATGTGTACAACGTCCTCGATTGTTTGAAGTCCATCAAGAAAAAGCAAAGGGTGTATGTGAAAAGAATAGAGCTGTGATTGGGTGGGAGAATCGAAGTACTGGTACGAGTACCTATGTACTTATGTACTAAGGTATTTACTGAAGATATCGGGCGGCAGAGAAACGTGGTTTAGTGTGGGGCGGGTAGAACTAGAGCCTGCAGGAACCGGCTTGCTATCGATTATGTCTTACAGCGGTGCGTAGAGGGGAGGCCATGTTCCCTTGTAAAGCTCCTGTATAGATTTTCCATCGACCTCCATCTCATCGATATCAATCAACGATGTTGTTGAGTTGAGGAACATAAATTGGTTACAATGTATCCCCTCTGAAGCCCTCGGGCTCTCCAGATAATCGGGCGCTAGCACTTCGGCCCCTGAAGCCGATCGACTCCAAGGGTCCGAAGATAATTATAAGCGACAAAACTTTGAAACATCTGGATAGTCCAGACTACAAGAGGACCTCAGGAGTCCTGCAGTTTCCATGAAGAGGCAGCATGTCACTCAATGGCTTGGAGGCCTTGGAAGTGAACGAAGCCTACCAGTCTGCGTTGGGAGAAGGTGGAGGATGGTTTGTTGAACACAAGCAATTGCCAGATTAGAAACATTGAGCTAATCGCCCTCATAATAGGTTCCTACTCAATTATATCAGTCGAGATGAGGTAGGCTTGCTCGAACGTGGCAGTGGGGGTCTTTCCGAGGTGCAAGAGGCGGTCAATCGCTATGAGGAGCAATCACCCTTGTTCGGGTTCATACAATATCGAAGGAGGAAGGTGATACTTAAATATGTACCGGAAGGAACGTCACGATTGCTACAAGGCACGTTCTCCTTCTACTACTGCTTCGAGTCTTCATAACGTGCTAAGATGACTACAGCTCGAGTGTCTGTGCAATTCCAGTCTGTCGCCGAAAAGCTGACACCTCATGACACCATCTTCCCTTTCACCAAAGTGTCCGAGCTACAAGAATCAACACTTTCCTCGGCATGTTCCCTACATACAGCCCTATCAATTAAGTCAAAGGACTCCTCCCCACACCGAGGACTGGCGGGGATAACAGAAGACGCGTCCGAGTCACGGGCTGAGAACGATCGAGACAGCATAATTCCAGACAACAATGAAAAACGGGACGTCTATATACCCAGAAAATCCGAAGATCCCCAAACGCGACCTGGAAGAGTGAATGGGAGGGCTAGCGCGGAACACGATCTAAGCAGATCGCCATCAATCGCTACACAGAGTACATATCGTCCCCGTACAACTAGCGATACCAACAAGGCGCTCCCACCGCCTCCTCATGGTTCAGATTTGAACGACATTCGTAGCTCCCCCCCACATTACGGTGACTACAACACTAGACCTAGTGTGGATGAGCGATACTCGTCCCAGTCCGCAAGACCAAGCACACGCGATCTGCATGACGCCTACGAGTATAAACCAAAAGTCAAGTTAGGTCCACGTCCTTCGATGGAGTCACAACGGAGTCCAGACGGTTCGCATCGGTCCAATGATTTCCGCCCAGTGGCATCACTGCCAGCTGGTGTTCGTATGCCGAGTCGGAAAGTGGTATCAGGGAGGCCAGTGTCGCGACAAGCTCAGGGCGATTTCCACGAAACGATGTCGCCAACAGTAATGCCACCTCCCCCACCCAGGACGCCAATCACGCCTATTCAGATCCCTGATCGGAAGCTTTCTACCCACAGCAATGGACTTCCTACTCCGCTCAAAACGCCAGAGTCAATTGCGCCGAAGATGACACCCGAAAAGAGGAGATTGATGAAGGCTTTGGAGCTCAGGCAGAAACAGCTGGCAGCGCAAAGACTAACCAGTGGCCCTGGCAACGAAGCGGTGTCGGACAAGCAGGCGTCCGACTTTGTCAGACCGGAAGTAGATGATGTGGTCTTGAATGCAATACTAGAGGCCAATAGCTCGAAAGCAGAGCCTGACCTTATGCATATTGCAGTTCGGGATCTCAGCAAGGAAGAGCCCCGTAATCTTGAGGTGTCACCAATATCGATCGCGGAAACGTCAGAGGGGCCTTCTACACAAGCCTCCTCCATTACCGACGAGGAAGATACACCAACTCACAAAATTCAAGACCATACCGTAGATTCTAAGCCTTCGGTCCCTGATCTTCACGGTATACGGCAGGCTGATCATGATCATGGGCATCTTATGAGCGGCACTGAGACCTCAAGAGCATCAGGTGAAGCTTATGAATACAGCGCTACGAACGATCCGCCGTTGGACAAGGGTTTAGAGAATACGAGTCAAAGTCCAGAACGCGCACTGCTAGGTGATCAACATCAAGTGGAGCAGAAGTCTCTCAAAACGGAAAAATCTCCTTCAATGGCAGTTGTCTTCTCCGAACCTGCTAAAGACTCACTTTTGACTCAAGAAAGTCAAGAGACGCCAATGGTCAAGAAAGAGCAACAAGGGGTCGTGCAGAGCACTTCTGCAACAAGCTGTGATCAATATCTCGAAGAAGGTGCGCACGGCAGCCTGACGGGAGATGCCCTTGAGGAAAGCGCACATTCGCAGGGGAAAATTGCAGATTCCAAGAATGTACCACGCGAGCAGCAGGCACAGACCTTGGGAGTGATTGCCCTAGATGACAGCCGCATCAATCGCCATGATTCTTCTCATCATTCGCCCCTCGTCTCTTCTGAAAGTTCTGACGCTCCCGCCAATGAGGCCAATGCCCGCGAAACACCACGTTTAACATCTCATGAAGAGGAAAAGGCCGAATTTGCACCTTCGCAAGTTTCGACTTCCTCGACAACAATCACGGAGGTATCACAGCCAATTGCTGACGAAGATATGAAGTCAACCTCTAAGCCTCCCGAACCTTTGCGAGCAGAAGAAAATGCTGCAAATCTGGCAATACCCGCACTCGGTAAAGAGGCGAACAGGAGGCTCGAAGAACGACAAGAAATGCCACCAACAGCCTCTGTTCCACAAAATCTAACAGTTGAGGCGGATTCCTCGTTACCACCATCAGGCAGCAAGCGCCAATCACTGGCTAGCGATGTCACGGTCACCCAGCCTCCTTCGTCGAGTGCTGTCCATGAGCGGTCAATCAAAAGGCAAGGGGTCATCAAATCTGTAGAGAGAATGTCCAGTGCTGAACAGTCTGACGAGCATTTCCTCTCTGACGACTCGTTCATGGACGAACTTCATAGTGCCACGGTGCAAGAAGCTAAGCCAGTTTCTGTGTCTAAATCACCCATCAAGCCCGTTTTCCCGAGGTCTGAAAGCCAACAGCGACTTGTTGACACGAGGGCATCACGAAGCGTATCGAGCCCTATGAATGCGCCACGGAACAATGGGGAAGTGTCTCCTTCCCGGCGACCCCCTACCGCTGCATCGGTTCGATCATTCTCGGCCTCCCATGCTCCTCGTCCAGATGAGCAAGCTCCAGCTATGCCACTGCCCAAGAAGATTGGAGTATCATCAGGCATTTCGCAACGTATCAAGGCACTTGAGCAATCACGACAAACAAATCGCCCTACGAGCCCACAATCACAAACATCTACGCCAAGTCCGACTGCGTTCATTAATTTGCGCAAGAATGCGCAGCGAAGCCCGCCAGAGGTGACCAATCTCAATCGCAATCAAAATGTCCACAACCGTCCGAGCACTGCATATCCCTCACCTTCGCCTTCGCCCGACTACGTCAAATGGAATCCCTTCAGTCAGTCCAAGAAAATTGGGGCTACACGACCAGACTCTGTCTCTGTCACAGCGACAATCATTCGAGATAAAACAAGTAAAACACCGGAAATGCCACTAAACCCATCTGAACCACGTACAACGGACCTACATCAAAGCCCTCTGGTGATAGAGCATCAGGAAACCAAACCTCCACCACCTCTCTCGCCACTCAAGCCGCCTAGACCAAGATATGCCCGATACTCCTCTGCAAGATCTGGCTCTTCATCAAGCACCGATCAAACGCAGAAGCTGGAGAAGCCACCGAACTCACGCAGAGATTCATTCGCTAGCATTCGCTCAAAATCCAGCCGTGCGGGTAGCGAGCTTGAGTTGCCGCGTTCAATAAGCGATTCCTCTCTTGGTAGCCCTGGCAGCCCTGACAGTGGCAAAGATGATAGGAAAGACTCGAAGCGAAGTCGTCTTATGAAACGCATGTCGAGTATCTCGTCCATGTCTAGAAGAAGTATTGCCCATGCCCTAAGTCCTGGTCCGAAGGAGAGCCCGATTCTGGAAAGCCAGGAACCTATAGCGGAGTCACCTTTGTTGCCTTCAGAAGTAGAGATAGGAGACGTGAATGTTCAGTTTCCTGATACTCTGGTAAGTGTCAACGCTCCATTATGCAGTAGACCTTACTTATTGGTGTCGTAGCTCTGGAAAAGGCGGCACATGACTATCGACGAGAAAGGTATCCTGGTTCTCGCAGCCTCGAAGTCAGATAATGTATGCCCCTTTCCGTGAAAAATTCCACAGCATGTGCTAAAACATAACCCTAGAACTCTAAAGTCGTGACAAAACGCTACGCACTCTCCCAATTTTGCATGCCATATGTTCCAGATCAAGATCGCCAAGAACTACCCAACAGCGTCATCCTCGACTTCGTCGACGGTAGTACCCTTCAATGCGCCTGCGAGCATCCGCAAGGCCAAGCTGGAGTACTCCAAGCCTTGAGACAGGCACACGCAACATGGTCGCAGTAACAAGTTCCCATATACCCACTTTCTTCCCTTCGATTCTGTGTTGGATGTACTTTAGAAGAGACGTTTCGGACATGGCATTGCGGCAGTACTACAGCATTCTTCTTTTCAGCAGCAAGTAAGACATGAAGGGCACGATTACACGTATTTGTAGCAGGAGGTGTTTTAGCAACAGGTATTTCCACTGAGGTGACAAGGCCTCGAAAAACGTTTGATGCATATCGTCAGGATATGATAGGATATGCAAGGATAGTAAAAGCAGTTGCTTGGGGGTCTTTTGAGGGTACGATAGATTCGATGTATACCATGTCTACAATATCAGAGGTGCCAACTGGTATTTCCAATTCTATCGCATCTTCCTGTCTCGAAGCCTGGATGATTTGCTTGTGAACGTACCCCATAATGCGTCCTTCAATCCTGAATTTTCCAGTGCTGCAAAATCGAATGAGATTAATCCAGGTTGAAAGGGATCACCACAGTTTGTACTCACCAACCACGAACACAGCCACTTATCTCTCGCACATTACCAATAATACATGATATCTCTACTGCAAATCCGTCAATATATGCATAGGTATTAGCAAAGGCTATCATTGTCTGGTACAACTGTATAGCTGAGTAGTTATACCTAGAAAAAACCTACCATATACTAACATTCGATCCCCACAGCATCCACAAGACCCCCTCCCTTTGCATACATTTCTACCCGCTAATTCCCCTACCTTAACACCATCTATCCATCCAAACTTCACCAGCTTACACACCAAAATGGACCTTCATCTTTCCAAAACGGTAAATCCCATGTGCCACTGCTACTGCGCGCAAGATATCGTACTCATCTTCGGGGATCTGTGATTGACTTAGGTTGGTGACGAAGATGCTAGCGATATCGAATGTCGGTAGCTGACTGAGTTTATCGCGGATAGTTCCCCGATCTTCGAGGATGGGTGTGATGTCTGGGAGGGCATGGGGGAGGAGGCTGTTTTGGTGTTGGGAGTGTTGTATGATTGGGATTGTGTTTGGGGCGGAATGGTTATGTGAGTATCAAGAAATCATCGAGATTTACAAGGCCTTTCAAGACATTCGTGTGACTGCCGAAAGCTGACCGCTTAGTTTTGAGAAATGAATCGGACTGTACATTAAGCACCAGCCAGGCTGCCGGCTGCGCATTTCTTGGGTATATTTCTGACTCATATCAGCTCCACGCTACGCTCTCACTTATATGCCCTACTCCGTCGCAGGTTTGATCCCAACATGTTCATCTGGCAACCAAAACATCACCTCCCTATCTGCAGTCGCACACATGTTAAATCTCGGATTCCACTCCGCAAGTGCTACCCTCCCTTTGCATGGTAAGGCGCAGAATGCTCTCAACTGCCCTGTCTCCACCTCCACCTGGCCATTCGTATCCCAGACAATTGCATCTCTATCGCCTCCACTCCCACCAATTATATATCTTCCGTCTGCAGAGAAGCATACGTCTCCTTGCCCCAATTGCCCCGGTTGACCTGGCGCCGCGCGCAGGTTTGCGAGAGATGTGCTACTTGTTGTAGTGCGTGGTAAGCGAGCGCGGAGGGAGCCATCGAAGGCGTCGAGGAGGAGATGCCCGGTCGGATGGGACGATGCGAGCAGGAGGGATTTCCCATCGTTGGAGAAGGATAGATGTGTCCAGTCGGGTTTTGGGGAGGCGATTTCGGAGGGAGTCATGGAGGGGCGCATGTCAAAGGTTGCGAACGGGGGTTTGTCGTAATTTCGTAAGTCGTAGAGCAGCACGCTATGTGTAGAGGCAGAAGCGATTGCGATCACGGTGGCAGAGGGGTCGTAGGCGGCTAGGTATGGCGTGCTGAGATTCAAGCGCGCTTGTGGAGAGGGGGAGGAAAGACTCCATATTCGTACGGTCGAGTCCAGCGAGCATGAGAGAAATGTGTCGGCAGCGGGACACAGAGCCAGAGTTGTGACAGGCGCGGTATGCCCTTTGAAGTAGCGCAGGAACGCATTATCATGTGTAGAGAGATATCGTATGCAATCGTCTTCCTTTGTGGAGGCGTAGATTATGGAGGTTGCATGGTGCGTGAAGCGCGCTAGGTGTGCACCGTATTTCTGGGACAGGAGGGTCTTGAGGTGCTTTCCTTCTTTCGCGTTATAAAGCTGGATGGAGTCGTCGGAGCAGGCGGCCAGGAGGAATTCGCCGGAGTCGTCGAAATCGAGGGATGTTACACTGGCTTCGGGCTTAGAGAGTTTAAATTGCTGTGAATATTAGATGAGAGAACTCTTGAAGAAGAAGAGAGGTGTCTTGAGGCGCTACCTTAGTTGGTCTGAAAGTCCCAATGACCTCTGAAGTCTTTTGCGTCGAGGGTGGTCCTCCCGGTGGTGGAGGGGGGACGACGAGAGGTCCTGCCATGGTCGATAACCCACTACTCACCACATATATGTGGGCATCAGCCACCCAGAGTAGATGATCGTAGTCCCAGTTCGTATCTCATGTTTCAACGAGCTCAGACTTGTACTAAAAGATAGTTATACGACCTTTCTTAATGTTTGTTTGAACACGCGGTAGTGCTACGTTACCCTAGCCCTAGAACTAAGACTAGGCGTGGGAGAGAATCACAAGTATGCGACATCCGACAGCCAGAGAATTGGAACGATCTTCTAGTGGACTTGAATCTGGATCGATGCTAGTACTCTGAGAATTGGAATGTCCAGAGTAGCTAAACTATCTATATTTACCAGCACTTGTAGCGCATATGGCTCACAATTTCTCCCATAGAAGAGATACACCTACGACCATTCCATCTACGTCTCATTTTCGCCAGGATCATGCATCTGACTAGACCGCGTCGTCAGGGTTTCTTGGAATTAGCACTGGTTTCTCCAACGCTTATTCATGGAATTCAGTACCAGTAAAGAACGAGGTGGGCGTACGAGAAACGTCAGATCAGACGAGAGCCATTGTTCGGCGACCTTCGACATTGCTACGCTTGCAGGCTTCTGGCAGCTCTATCTTCCTTTCAAGCCAGACATGGAAAAGAGGCCGAAGTGCATGAAATTCGCCTGCACAAGTTGTTTCTTCAGCCTACTTATGATGTTTGCTCGTCAACTTGCACATGTGGACTGTTGTGCCATTCATACAGACAATGCGGATTTCCATCAAAGTAAGGTTTGCCACCACCAATCAGTCCGCCCTCATCGCCTATAGCAGCGGTAGTGGCATTGTCGCAGAGACATTTTCCGTGAATGTATGTCATGTCATGATAAGAGCCTCTTCAATCCTGTCCAAAGTCAAGACCTATAGTATGAAAAGTGTATATATTCCAAGGTACTTGAAATTGAAGCTTTCGAGGGGTTCTCGAGACGTTGCTGTAATTCCAGGAAAATATGTGAAATCTGCTTGAAAATTTGAAGAGCTGCCGACCCACGCTCAGGATACTCATCCGAGCCCCTGTAGTGGCTCTGAGTCATAAAATACTTTTTGATCAAGGTCGTCGGAAAAGATAAGACGAATTGACCGATCTTCGTGAATCGAACTGGTAGACCCGTCACGGTCTGCGAAAGGCTTTTGTCACGTCGACGATCTCCATAGTCATACTAGGCCCGTAGGCAATCCACATGTGTCCAAACAGCCGTTGAATTAGCTTTTGTAGTCAAGTTTTGACCGTAGGAGCTTGGCAACTTCGTCTTCCAGGAACAGCTGTAGATAAGAGATGGGATGATTCTGTGGTTCTGCTAGGCTGGCCTGCACATTTGACAGCTGCAAATACAAAATTATAGTCAGCGCTAACATGTCATTCATGACATTGCTCAGAGACCATCTATTCGCTCCTCTGGTCGCCTAGGTCCATTGGAGCAACGTAGATATAAATGCGGAAGCTACGCCGTACACTTTTGAACACACAGCAGGTCACAGTGCCACACCTTGTAACAACAACAGACTGCTTCTAAGGGCATTCTTGGGAGACTTCTGTGACCACCCGCAAAAGCGCTTCCGGAAGTCGTATGAAGCCTCTCAATGAACGGCGCGTCATTAATCAGAATGTCGGAATATCCATGTGTAGGAACCAACATCGCCACTGTAAGGCACTTCACTCAACGCGAGTCTTACCTTGAGTCGTGATGCTAGCAGCTATACGCATAACTTTATCATTGACTGGTAATTCTGTGTACCTTGAAGAATATACAATTCCGTAGACAAAGGTACGATGTTCCTGCCAAGAGTTGCGGATGATCGGCCGGAAGCCGCCGATTGGGTAAAAACTTAATGATAGACTCGTGGGAAGCGGACGACGTGCATACTCATCGCATCTCACTCAGCTGACAGTAGCTATTGTTAAGCTCGTAGACTGCGACTATGTTACAAATAAGATTGCAATAACATCATCATGTCTCTCGAGACCTTATAGAGTCTGACCTGGTTTCGAGGTAGCTGGGGCAGTCCCGGATCGATGTCTACTACTCTCGGGTGAGTCTGTTAGCAGAGAAGAACAGGGTATTTCTTATCGCTAATGGATGACAGAGCCTTCCTCGCTGGAGGTATAGCTGCCTGTGGAGCTGTTACAGTAACCCATCCATTCGAGACCGTCAAGATCCGGTAAATGCTGCTGAAATTCGCAATGATGGGACGATGCTGACGTGGTTTGTGGACTAGGTTACAATTGCAAGGGGAGTTGCAAGCGAAGGCGGATGCACCACGCTTGTATAGAGGAGTATTCCATGGCGTGAGCGTCATCCTGAAAAATGAGGGTCCAAAAGGATTATTCCGAGGCATAGGCGCAGCGGTATGCTGAGTTCCCATCATGAAAATGAGAGAATAGCTGCTGAGAAGCATCCGCAGTATATATACCAGATGATTCTCAATGGTTGCCGACTCGGATTCTATGAGCCCTTACGGAAAGGGGTTACCACTGCAATTTTCAGAGACGCCAATGTTCAGTCACTTGGTGTGAACATCTTTTCAGGCGCAGCATCTGGTGTCCTTGGTGCTGCTGCAGGATCACCTTTCTTCCTCGTCAAGACACGATTACAGTCCTACTCTCCCTTTTTACCTGTCGGCACGCAGCACGGGTACAAGAATGCGCTTGACGGAATGCGAAAGATCAATCGAGCCGAGGGTGTCAAGGGGCTATATCGTGGCATTGGTGCGGCGATGGTGCGAACAGGTTTCGGAAGTAGTGTCCAGCTGCCAACGTACTTCTTTGCAAAACGGAGACTCGTGAGACACCTGGGGATGGAGGAGGGACCTGCACTGCATCTCGCAAGTAGCACGGCTAGTGGTTTCGTGGTTTGCTGTGTCATGCATCCGCCAGGTAATATCACCTCCGAATAATGCAGTTGTCGATGTTAATAAATGTTCACTTAGACACCGTCATGTCCAGAATGTATAACCAAACTGGAACTCTGTATACTGGCATCTTCGACTGCTTTTTGAAGACCATTAAGACGGAAGGGATCCTAGCCATATACAAAGGCTACTTTGCGCACTTAGCGAGGATCCTCCCGCATACAATCTTAACACTAAGCTTGGCGGAGCAAACTAACAAGCTCATGCGGAAAGTAGAAGACACAATACTGCCAGAAAAAATAAAAGAGAAGATATAAAATCAGATCTAATTAGACTCCCAATTGTATTTGCATCAGCATGGATAAAGCGGTGGTCTTGCATAGCTATTGGTGTTAAGGAGCATCGTATTGAAGACTTCACGGTGGTTTCGAACTCGGGGCAAAAACTAAATTTCGAACCCGCAATGTATTTGTCACCACAAAGAGCACCCGAAGTTCGCAGCACTTCCATTTTACAACTCGGCCACCACGCCTGCTCACGCTAAAAACATCTCCGACTCAGAGAGACTCAAGGGCAAAACAAATCCGCTCGGATGAGCAGCAAACAAAGCCAATGGGTTTTGCTTTTTACGGGCAGGGGACTGACTGTGGAATGTGTATGGGCTGGGCATGAGTAAAGTGCAGGGGAGGGGGCTACACCTAGAGGGTGGTGCCCAAGCCTGGAGAATGCTTCGACACTGCACAGGGAATGGATTAGTGGAATAAAGTTTATTATTTGAATATATGAAGGAAATTATTCAACATCAAATTAGCTGCAACTTCTCGTTCCCATTCCAGCACAACACATGACTCAGTACCCTATGGCTGTCATTCACCTGTTTCTAATAACTTTTTCCAATAGTGTAGATACTCTGGGACCATCAGGCTGTGTTGTAGTAAATGTTGCCCAAGACGTGCTAGCGTCGGGGTTAACGGCCCATAAGGTGACGTGCATAAGCTCGGTCGCGGTGTAACGTGACGAAAACAATCCTACGCGCCAAAAACCTTCAATATCAGAAACCGCGTTCGTCTTTGTTCCTCTACACCTATCCGTATTATCACCACTCTAATACATTGCTCTCACCTCCACCCATTTCAGCCATCTCATATACTACTGTCATCTACCATGGCAACCCAGATCACGCCTTCAAAACAGGTATAATCACTTCGCCACACCCCACCTCGCTGCCACTTTAGACTGACAGAAGCACAAAACAGGCGTCCTCGGGCATTGAGAGTCTTAAAATGGGCGATTCACCTGCTAAGAAGCTCAACTTCGAGACTATCGACAAGGAGAATGCGCCTGCCACTATTCCTTCTCCCATTGTTGAGGATCTCACTATACAAAAGCCCATAGTCGAAGCCTTTGATGATAAGAAGAAGATTACACCAGTCGTTGCACCCACAATCAAGCCACAAGAAGCAGATGAACCGCTGCTTCAGGAGAACCCTCATCGCTTTGTGCTGTTTCCAATCAAATATCACGAGGTATGTGTCGGCATACGCGACACGCGTGGACCCTTTACCGAAACATCAGCTAATGTATGCTGTGCACCAGATCTGGCAAATGTACAAGAAAGCCGAAGCTTCTTTCTGGACTGCCGAAGAGATTGACCTCTCGAAAGATCTACACGACTGGAACAATCGACTGAATGATGACGAACGCTACTTCATCTCACACGTCCTTGCATTTTTCGCTGCCTCCGATGGCATTGTGAACGAGAATCTTGTAGAACGATTTAGCGGCGAAGTACAAATACCAGAGGCACGCTGCTTCTACGGATTCCAGATCATGATGGAGAACATCCACTCCGAGACATACTCCCTTCTCATCGACACATACATCAAAGAGCAAAAGCAAAGAACATACCTATTCGATGCCATTGACACGAGTAAGTCACTTTGCCCTTCCTCCTGTGCGTTGTATAAGAGTTGACGCGTCGCAGTCCCCTGCATCCGCAAGAAAGCGGACTGGGCTCTCAAATGGATTGCGGACCAAAATTCAACATTCGCACAACGACTTGTCGCTTTCGCTGCCGTCGAGGGTATCTTTTTCAGCGGTTCCTTTGCATCTATCTTCTGGCTTAAGAAGCGCGGTCTTATGCCCGGCCTGACGTTCTCCAACGAACTCATCTCACGCGACGAGGGAATGCACACCGACTTTGCATGCCTTCTCTTCTCTCATCTGAACAACCGCCCAAGCAAGCAAGCGGTCCAAGACGTTATTACCGAAGCCGTTACTATCGAACAGGAATTCCTGACCGAGGCACTTCCTTGTGCATTATTGGGCATGAACGCAAATCTGATGAAGCAGTATATCGAATTTGTCGCTGATCGCCTACTCCTTGCTCTTGGTAACACGAAGTACTATAAGGTCACTAACCCATTTGATTTCATGGAATCTATCTCGCTAGCCGGAAAGACCAACTTCTTCGAGAAGCGCGTTGGTGATTACCAGAAAGCTGGTGTCATGGCCAGTACGAACAAGAAGGAGGAAGGTCCAGCTGAAGAGAAGAAGAACGGTGGCGACTTCAACTTTGACGAGGATTTTTAGGTGCTTATGGCATAATGTTGTATGTTGTGGACGACTGTATATTACCCCTTCCCCTTGCCTCTTTTGCATATACGGTACGGTGGGAAAGTTTTCATTGCATTCAGTACTTTGCTGGCGTCAAGGTTAGGAGGCGCCGATTGGAAAACG
Source organism: Lecanoromycetidae sp. Uapishka_2 (assembly GCA_035521555.1). Lineage (NCBI taxonomy): Eukaryota > Fungi > Ascomycota > Lecanoromycetes > Lecanoromycetidae sp. Uapishka_2. The sequence goes on along the minus strand of JASZXT010000512.1, from coordinate 440 downwards.
GCAAGTATAGCATAGGATAGTATAGGAGTGAAAAAGAGTTTCAATTCCGTCGTCGTTTCTTCGCGGCTGGTCTGTTTTCTGTACTCCTCATATGGTGACTCATCTACTGAAATCAAGCTGATTCATCTGCAAAGCGGGATCGCGGCTTTATACTGCCATTATGCGTCCGCCTACAGCAGTCAACCGGCTTATGTACAAACGCCTTCAATTATTGGTCTCTAATAAGCGACCGAAGTCGCGTCGTGCTCCACTTGCGAGCTTGTATGCGCCAGGCCTTGACTCCTCAAGTCCCCAAATATACCTAATTGCAAATATCCATTCTCCTTCTCAACAAGAGCTGGGTAAAGCCCGCCCACGAAGAAAAAAAATGCTCTTCAAACTCCCATTCCACCACCTCTACCTCCTCACCTCCCTATCCACCATGACCACCACCCTATCCC
>JASZXT010000511.1:0-19582 GCA_035521555.1 Lecanoromycetidae sp. Uapishka_2 | reverse complement strand
GGGTGGTTGGATGAGCGGACGGGTCAGTGTAAGGTTGATGTTGGGGAGAGAAGAACCTATGTGGCATGTATTGGGCCGACGACGCGAGAGTATTTGAGAAAAGAATTCGGATTCTCAGCGGATGTGGTGGCTTCGAAACCGAGCCCGCAAGGCATCAAAGATGGCATCGAAAAATTCATGCAGGAGAAATGCATATGAAAAGACGATTCTGCATCTCAATAATGATTTCATTGCAACGCTCAAGCTACCTAGCTACCTTGTCCTTTTTAAGCGAATCTCGTGTACATGGATCGAGAGAAGAAAGAGGCTGCACATGCTCGCGAATGCTTCGAAGTCGCCCGCCAGCCTTTATCCAGGCAAGGGAAAAGGACAGCAAGGAAAGTGAAGAAGGCCGCTCGTCGACCCGGCCGACGAAGATAGGCATGCTCTTGTAGTTCAGGTTGTCTCATTGTCTCACACCGCGCATCATTCTCCACCGATTTGGGCTAAAAGCCTATCTCATGATCTCAGCGAAGATCAGTTCTAAGAAGATGTTAGCTGTTTCTTTTAGTCCTCCAAGAGCAGGGTCAATTGGGGCTTTACGTTTTAACTCCTCCTTCGTAAGCGTGTCTTTGTTCTTATCAAAGTCGAAGAACTCTTCTGGGATAGCCTCAGCTGTTGGCTCGTCCTCTGGATCGTGATATGGCTCGAGATATGGATGCCTTAGCGCTTCCTCAACAGTGATACGCTTGACTGGGTTGAAGGCAAGGAGCTTCTCCAGCAGGTCAAGGGCAAGATCTGAGGTTTTGGGGAACATAGCCTTCATTGGGATCTTCTTTTTGAATGGTAGAGAGCGGATGTATTCTCGTGCACGACGAGACTTGATGCCATAGTAGTCTTCCATTGTTGGAGTGCCGAGAACGTCGAGAATGAGGGTCAGTTGGTGGTGGTCTACATAGATTAGTCACTTGGGTACTGACGTATCAGTCGCAAATCAGTCACTTACAGTCTTTGCCTGGGAACAATGGCTTGCCATTAAGCATCTCAGCAAGAATACATCCCACGCTCCATACATCGATAGCCTTGGTGTACTCTTTGAACGTCAACATAATCTCCGGTGCGCGGTACCATCTTGTCGCTACATATTCAGTCATGAAGCCAGAATTATCTTCGGTCGAAGCGGCTGAACGTGCAAGTCCAAAGTCACAGACTTTGAGATCGCAATTAGCGTTGAGCAGCAGATTAGATGGCTTCAAGTCGCGATGGAGGACATTGGCGGAATGCATGGCTTTCAAAGCGCGGAGAGTCTGGTAAATAAAATACTGGCAATGATCGTCTGATAAGTCTTGTGTACGGATGACACGATGCATATCGGTTTCCATAAGTTCCTGATACGATCAGCTTATCTGCGAAGGGTTGATAGTCTGAAAAGGGACCCTGCTTACCTGAATGAGATAGACTTCTGAAAAAGTTTCGTAGTTTCGAGGCTTCTGAATATCGAGGATAGAAATGATGTTTTCGTGACTGAAGTATCGCAGTAGCTTCATTTCCCGCAGTGTGCGAAGGCAGAACATGGAATGATCGAAAGGTGTGATCTTCTTGATAGCTACTTTCTGGCCAGAAGGCTTATGGAGGGCAGAGCTTGCATAGTATCAGTTTTACCATTCCAGAGCTTCTCGATATTGTGGGACAGTGAGCTTACCAAACAACGCCATAGGCACCCTCTCCCACAACATCTTGAATATCGTACTGATCCGAAACATTGAATGAAATCTTTCGAGAGCCTCCGGGAGGCGGAGCTGGTTGACGTGACATTGCGTAAATCAAGGCGCTTCGCTGAGTTATACGCGTAAATGTGTAAAGTGGTGTGGACTGTGGCGACCAAATGTGCTCTGCTTCTGGAAAACTGGTGGTGATAATAGGAGGGCCTTGCAGGGAGATGGACGTAACCTGTGCTTGTCTAGTATTGGTTTGTCAGCTGATATCGCTGGCATATTTGATTTGATTATGCTTGTAATCTCGGCTCCAAATTAGATGTCGAAGACAGCGAGGACTAGCTCCACACAAAATTCATTTGCCTGTTCTGTCATTTCCAAACGCTGAGTTCTCTTGTCTTGTTTACTCATGAACATCAAGGAGGGTAAATAATCGAACAAGTGCATGACAAGGTAATCAGAAGTCTTTGTCTCTAGGCAAGACCTCGTGAAAGAGGAAAGTGGGGCAGGCACGTTCAATGCTAGGAGTAGATCTCACCTTGAGAGGCCCCTACACTGAGGTTTCCAGCCGTTCTTCCTTTGTATTTGAGTCCGACACCAACGAAGCCTTGGGTACCTTTGCCAGATTGCTGTGTGCTGAGAAAGCCTTTCCTCTCCTTCTCTTATAGTTGCTTTTCAGGCGTATGGTATGATTGCCGCTCGTACCACTTGGTGCTCGGGTATCCCTTTGATTCCTTCGATTTCTCGACAAGAACCTTGATTCTATTCTTGTGCGTTACACAACACAATATAAGGTTCGTCCACTTGAATACTCGTGGTCGATGGTCAGGAGTATCGCCGCCTCTAGTGCGCAGTACGCTGCAGCGTCAAGATCGAGGACTCGGCAATGTCAGATCGTACTGTGAAGCTTCCAAAGTCAGCTTCCCGATCACGATTCCCTTTCTACATCACCCTCAGCCCCAAGTATAGGAGGCAACGGTCGTACCCTTGTCCTTTGTAGTCAACCCCACCAATCAGCTCAGCCGCTCGACTCGACACGTCCTGCGTCTCCTAGGGCTAAAGGACGGCAAGGTGCAGATGTGTGGGATTCTCGGAAACAATGCTCCAGTGTGATAGATTGTTTCAGAAGTTGTTTATACTTGATGGGAGCTGACTTGCTCAGGTACGAAGCAAGCGTCTACGCATGACGCTAGTAGTGGGGAATATCCAAAAACGGATCAAGCTTCGAATGCAGGGGGGGTTTTACCCTTTACCCGCTCAAGGCTGAGTCACTGTCATACACAACATCTATATCAATGAGCTTCTACTACGCCACTACAGTGTGGCCATGGGATTTAAGATGTTCAAAGACTGAGGGAAGAGCCTCACATCGGAAGGCAGTGCCTTTCTTCGCCTCTTCCTTGCCAAGACGTTGAGCCGCTGCTTCAATTGCGGTACCGAGCCTTATTAGACACGAGGCCAACCTTATTTTACAAGGTACCACTTGGAAAATGAGAATGTTCTAGGTAGTTCGACTTTGTGCATCTATCTACATGAAGTAAGGCATACTGATATTGCCCTTGTAATTCAATTGAATGGTCACGCTGAGAAGCTTGCTTCCTCAAGATCGAAAGTTTATAGACGTCTACATAGAATACCAAGCCATCGACTTTCACGAGAAGGAACTCAAGAAACCTCCCTCTTCGCTCATCTGTACGTAGTCAGTAATATATCGAATGTCAATCGTGGAATGTGGTCATACCTTGTCCCTCAGATTCCCTAACCACTGAGCCAGAGCAACACCCTGATCTGCTCTGTCCTCCACCAGCATCGACTGAGCCCATAACCTCATCTGAGGCTCGCCGTCTTCCCTTACCACGTACATATTAGGCACGACAATGCTGCCAACACCCTTGGATCTGTGGTCTCGGCTCTTGTCCACCACAGCCCTTACCCTTTCATTGAAGTCGTTTTCTAAAACGGGCACTGAGGTCTTGCCCACTTTGAGTTGCGTCCGATCTGGAACGCCGAAAACATCTTCAACCAATTGTGGCACCGCTTCCTTGCCAACCCACAGAAATTGCGTTTGGCCATCGTCGATAAGATAGAGACCGTATGGAACTAGACATTGGGAAGAAAGGTTGAGAGGAGGTGGGAGCACAATGTCGCCAGTGGTTTCATCAGGCACACCAGCGCTGTCGGGCATGTCGTGAAGAGAGTAGAACTTGGGGTATATGAATTGGATGAGTAGTGGCAACGGCAGCGTAGAGAGCTGGCAGAGTGCCGCGGAGCGCATGTCGCTCGGGATCTGTGCAGAATGGCGGAGTCCAATGTTCTTTGTCAGGCCCAGGAACAAGACGGGTAGGCATCGCAAGTTGATGGGGAATTGCAAGCCTCCGCCACCCATGTTACCACCAGCGAGTTCCTTGCGGTAGGTCTGCAGCAATTCAACAAGCTTCGCTTTCAAAGCATCTCGTGCAGGCTCTATGCCGCTTCCAAGCGCTCGTTCCACAGCTTTGTGGCTGAAAGTGGTAGTAATGGCAGCCTGGTCTGCTGAAGCATAGACATCTGCGAGAGACTGAGTTGTCGGCAAAGCGAGGGTCATGACCCTAATTCTCCTCTCGCCATTGCATGTGGTATGTAGTACAGCGGCTTGCAGACATACTACACCTTTCGTCAAAGACTCATCAATAGCAACTTCCACCACATACCCTTGGTCTCGAGGAAACGCGGGGAAGGCGCAAAGATCCGAGCTTCGGTTGAAAAAGTTACCGTAAAATGTGCTCATTCGCAGACCAGTAGTAGCCCGAACTCGAAGTACTGCTTCAAGACCAATCTCTGCTGACAGATAGTCAGAGAACTCTCTAGCAAATTTGATTGCATCCTCGCTCCTTGCCGCGTTCCATCCTGGATAGAAATAGGTCTGACCCCCGGTGTACCGCGGCAAGTTACTCAGCGAGGCGACATCTGTGTATGTAGAAGAGAAAAGGAACATGTCTATCGAGACCTGATTTTTAGAGCATTCAACGGCGAAGCTTTTGTAGAAACTATTTCCTGTCTGTAACAGTCCGCTTTCTTTACTGGTTCCAAGATTTTTCTTATCTTCTCGCATCTCAAGTTTTCCAACGCCAAGATTGGGCAGGGTGGATGTCAATACGGTCAGTTTTCCACCAACACTAGATATCAGTTTGTGGCCTGCTCGCAGCGCAGACCCCATGCAAGATCCGCCATTTTGAGTATTTTGAAACATCTCCTGCAGCCTGCCTAGAAAATTTTCGACATTCTCCCGGCACTCAGTCAATGTAATTAGGAGATCGACAGGTGTTGGCATGAACGGCTCATCCAGATCACTGACGACCATCATACTAGGCTCTCCATTTTCACTGTCATCACGTGGTATCGAGAAATAATGCAGACTTGAGTCCACAGCCATGAATCCAAGCCTGGTCCTTCGATCAGCATTAGGGATTCGATCCAGGCTTTCCAAGATACAGCGAGCCGCCGTGGCAAGTAGACCGTTGGTTACAGAATTGTAGCTGACATCGAGGAGGAACAAATAGATTAATGGCTGAGGCGGGCGAACCATGTACTCTTGGGGTGCCGTGAACTCTACGACGGAGTGATTTAGTTCAGGTCTTGACCATCTGTCCAATTGCTTTTGCGAGGCAGAGTCCCAGTCAAATGCTTGCGGCACCTCATTTGTAAGGTTGCACATATTGCACCTCCATCGATGGCCTTGATCCAGGAATGTTGCAAAGGGGTTAATATAAGACCGACATCGCCGACATCTTGCAATCACTTGATCTGGAACTATTGGTACAGGGTCTTCATGATCATGGAGCGAGGTGTAAGGCTGAATGATAAGAGCGAAGGGTAATCGAGATTTTTTAAGCAATGAATGCGTTGTAGGGACTGCGTTGAGGGTCGAACGGACGTACTTGGGTGAGCAATTGGCATCGGGCGATGGGGTAACGCTAGACTGTTTCAATCAGATGTATACTCTGAGTATGTCGAGCGTACTCTACTCACATTGGGTGGAAGAACAATTGGCGGCGGTTGGTGATCGAGTTCGGAGACGTTCAACGGTTGGCTCAACAGATCTGACGGATACAGCTGGTTCATCTGCGGCCGTCCCTGCATCTGCGGAGCTCGATGTTGCTGCACACCGCCCATAGCCATATTGCCCATGCCCTGTGTGATTCCGGCCATGTTTCCAGGCTGCGGAGGAGGGACACCTTGTGTGGGATAGCCAGTCTCAGGAGATTGGTAGCCACCAATTGCTGCATGCTGTTGCCCATACGCAGGACCTCCCATTGGAGTAGGTGAAGCTGGACCTGATCCGTATCCTGGGGCCGGTGGTCCTGGTTGTTGGGATTGTTGACCGTAGCCTGGTGGGCCTGGATATTGGCCACCGCCTTGTTGCTGCCCGCCCAATGCTGAATTGGCTCCTCCCCCAAAATCATATGCCTGCCCCGCATATTGTCTTTTTCTTCGATCCTTCGCTGATTGTTGTGGGGGGCCACCTTGCACGGGAGACGCGGTCTGTGGAGGGTCTTGCTGATTACTGTCGTATTGCTCTTGCTGATGCTGTTCATATCCGGGCTGAGGATAGCCTTGCTGTGGTGTAGCCATGACGGAAGCTGGACCTAGATGAACCGCGCTTTATGACGTGCAAAGCTCTGGCTAAGTACCTTGATGTTGAAGCCGATCGAGGGACGGTCGCCTTTCAAGCGCCTTGATTGATCTTTCAGGAAGACAAACGCTTTACATATGGACCAAGATGTGTTTTCCAAATGTGTACGGATGACGCCACATGGCTGTGTCCCAGCTGTCTTTCTGGAAGGTTACTATGGCCCATCCTGCGGAAAAGTGTAGCTTGCTTAGCGGTGCATGTGAGTAAGGCTGACTAGCGTCATTCCTAAGGAAACCTCCCTTCGCCTCCGATAATCGACATGACTTCCTGAGAATATACGTACTTACTAATGTAGAGTACGGTACAAATCATCTGTCTTTTTTGGCAGATGCCAATGCGAAGATATTACGCAGTCTACACTTTCACTTTGCGTGACCCGAGAGTATCTTCAGAGCGTTCCGTAATCCGCATTGACCCTGCAATATGGCGCTGAGGGAAAACCTCTATATCTCTGGACATTCAGATTCGGTATTGAGATGGCACAGTGCACGTACCGCTGCCAACTCAGCCGCGTATCTACTTGATTCCATCCGTCCGGACATGCATATTCTAGACATTGGATGTGGTCCAGGATCCATCACAGCTGATCTTGCTGCGCTTGTGCCTCAGGGTCAAGTGGTTGGAATTGACGTTGGCCCAGTCTCTATCGAGGAGGCTCGCAAGATGGCCAACGAACGTGGCTTAAAGAACGTCACCTTCGATGTGGGAGATGCGCACGCACTCGATTTTCCGAACCACTTTTTTGATATTGTCCATGCCCATCAGGTCCTTCAACATGCTGGGAATCCTCCTCATGCGTTGCGTGAGTGGCATCGCGTAACCAAGCCGGGCGGAATAATAGCATGTCGTGAGGCAGACGCAGGATCAGCAGCCTATTATCCTGAAAGTGATGATCTAGCTGAGTTCCGGGAGATGTATGCAAAAGCCGCAAGGTCTCGCAACGGAGAGCCAAATGGTGGGCGCCACCTGATTGCGTGGGCTCGTGCGGCTGGTATCGAAAGATCCCAGATTACTGCGACTGCAAGTGTGTGGTTGTATAGTAGTCCTGACGAGCGACGTTATTGGGCCGAGATGTGGGCGAGTCGTATCACTAGCTCAGACTTGCGTAAGAACGTCATAGAGGGTGGATATTGCTCACAAAGTGATCTTGACCGTTATGTTGAAGCGTGCCGAAAGTGGGCAGCGGATGAGGATGGATGGTGGACGCTCCTGCACGGTGAGATCTTATGTCATGTTTGAAAAAGTGTACACATAGATGTGTACTGCTTTTGTGGTTTATTGGTCCTCTATTTCATATGTTGCATCTATCAAAAGCAGGAGCATGCGCTTCTCCAAGTATGACTTCCTCAATCAATCAAGCCCTGAAAACTTGGCGCGTCCATGATATAACATTCGCTCTCTGCTTGGTCTTCAAACCCACTTGTGTTGGCGTTTTGAATGGTCCTTACCTGCTCACTGGTTTCCTCAACAATGGGCTCATTCTTCTGGCATGGGTTCGCTCATGTTATGCCCATGACCCTTCTCTTTCTGTTGGTTGACTGCTAGCCATGAGAAAACACTTTGTCAAACGAAGCCCCGAAGTCCTTCGCTTGCTCTGTATCAAGATGGTGTTCGCAAGCTTCCTACCTGCCCCACGCTGTGATGGGTGGTCTTTCGATTTTCATACTTGTATCACATGCGCTTTGATTTCTCACCAGTCATTTGGTCGAAGGCACAACGCGCGTATCGCCAAACCCTTGCAGAGTATCCGATAAAAATGTGTGTATGATGGCGCTTCCTCCGAGATTATAATCGAACCATGAGGAGAGATTTTGAATAATCACATTTGTTTGCATATTCAAACACACGGAAGTATGCAAGTCTCCACGACTACGGGAGTGGTCGTTCTCTTCTACCTAGTCCAGCTCACCCAAGCGACAGCGAGTCTCTCACCCACTGAACAGACGAGTATCAGCCAAATTCTTACGCCGAATATCACCCACGAAAACATCTCAACCACTCCCAATCCCAATCCGAGCTACGAAGAATACAACATCCCCAATACCCGATTGACCCTCCACCTCACCCTTCTTCAAAGTCTCAATCGCGTCGCAATGGAATCCTGCCTCACATCCTGCAGTCTCTGGGTTGCTGCTCAGCAACAGTCAGTGGGTATTCCGCGGCGAGACTTTGAATGGAAGGACCCTGCCGGTGCCACATTCTATATCCGATCCTTGAGCAGACGACTCACATGGGAGGATATCAATAACGTACTGAAAGGATTGAGGCAAGATTTGTATGATACATCTAGGTATTTTACTGTTAGCTTTACGGTCGAGGAGAGAAGAATTCAGCAATATATTGGGTCGGGGAGATTGGAGAGGTATGAGCCACCGGTCCCTAATAATGTGGCTGTGCTATAGCTCGTATTACGGTATGGTGAGCTATGGGATATGAATGGAGCATAAGGGAGATGGTGGTGGTGACTAAGATCTCACAGAGAATTTAAACAGCACCTACTTGGCGCTGGCTGGTCATCATCTATTTGTCGTTTGAGAGTCGCTCCACAGGCTCAGTTTTCTAGTCTTCCACTATATTCTGTGATTTTCCGAAGTCTTGGTCCTGGAAACTGGCCTGCGAGCTCACTATGCACCCACAGCTTTGCGACTGTAGGTGTACAGGCAAAGGGTTGAATGCTGGTAAAGTTACCTATCCAATGATCGTGTTCAGGTATTCGTGGTCTCTGAAGCATAGATATAATCGCTGAGAACGGTTCATTCGAACGTCGTCTTTTTCCCCTGACTCGGCACGATGCCGCCTGTCAGCCTTGGAGCAGCGGCAAGAGCAGCTCCAGGCTTGATGGTTCGGGCGTCAATCTTTCTAGGCAGCCTTTTTCCATTCTGTCCCTCAGAATTACTAGGAGGTCTCTTGTCATACTTTCTTTCCTTCAGCTGAGCCGATGAATCAATGTCAGGACCCTGCGCCACCTCCTTATCTTCTTTCTTCGCTGTTCCGTCCTTCCCATACCGCTTCTTGTATCTGACATCCTTCCCCTCAGCAAATTCAATTTTCAACGGCCTCCCTCCAAGTCTATTGACCCACCATTTCCTGGGTTCAGGCTTCTTTTTAGGCTTCACATCCTCCTGATCCGCCAGCGCCTCGGCGATGTCATCTTCTTCGTCCTCCGCATTCTCCTTCAACTCCTCGTAGTCTACCCAGCCTCTCACGGCAGCTTCGGCGGACGTTATTGAGGCAAACGTGACCCAGCCGTAACCTTTGCATTTGCCTGTATCTTCGAATGTGGTGATGAAGGCATCTGCTACCTCCCCGCAACGTTCAAAGTGGTCCTGCAGAGCATCCTTTGTGACGTCAAAAGCGAGATTCCCAACAAAGATACGATTGCTAGGTGGTTTTCCCGAGCGTGTAGCGGCAACGGCGTCTTCTTTCGTTCCCTCGGGTCTTCCTTCAAAGCTTTTCGAGTCTTTAATTAAGACTCGGCGGCCAGTGAGTAGCTTCTCACTCAAGGACAATGCCTCGGCTAATGCTTCCTTCGTAGAGAAGTCCACGTAGGCAAAGCCTTTGTTCTGGGGTTTTATACGTTGGCGAGACTTTGCTGACTCCACCTTGCTTGGTGCGGGCATATGTAATCTCGAGATCATGTCATCTGTAATCCCAGTATCTTTAGTAAGGAAACTTCGTAGATCGGGCTTTGTAGCTGTCCATGGAAGGTTGCCTATCCATATCCCATACTCGGAGCGTTTTGTATTGGTGGGGTCGAGGAGCTTTTCTTCTGGATCAGAATCGAGGTTCGTAGCAATGAGATTGGCCCGCGACGCATGTACGGTCTGGGTGCTTCTTTCTGGGACTTCTTGAGCGGTTTTGCTCTTCTTTGCTTTGCGAAGAGCTTTCTTCGAAGGTGGCTCTGGGGCAGAGATATCGACTTCAATCTCTGCCTTGGAGACCTCATCTCGTTTTCGCTTTCTTGTGGGAGATGTTGAGGATGGGGGAGTAATCACTGATGTGACAATTGCAGTCGAGTGACGACCCATTGCATTTCTTGTTGTCTTGGTGCTACACGAGGGCACTGCGAAATCGAAAATGTTCACTGATTTATTCACTAGTGCGAGCGGCTAAAGCTCGGTCGCTTGAAAGGCGGTCCAACTGGAGATTGTACCCTCAATCAATGTCAGTATTCCCCAGTCTACTCTTTGATTGAGATACGCAGTGCGACAATCCTGCAGCCATGTCTTTCGCTACGGTTAATACTCCAGAGGTAGCTCCGAATACAGAAGAGCTTAGTGAAATCCCCAATAGACCAAAGTACAAGTCCTACAAGTTAGATGCTCCACTCTTAGGTCTTAGGGTCTCGCGCTGACGGTTTGTATAGGAAGAAGTTCCTGAAGCTAAGGCATACATTTAAAGACCGCATAAGGGAGAGTGCAACTCTATACGACGACGAACACCGTGCAATAATTATTGCCCGCCGCCTCCAGGAACAGAACGAGTAATTCTTCTCCCTACAAAGTGCTGCAAAAGCCATTCGCTAATGGGTGGTAGCCAACTACTTGATCTCCTCCTCGATGTGAATGATTCCACCAAAATCAACCCCAGCCTCCACTACGACCTACGCTCCCCCACCCCTAATGTTTCTGACGTCCCCTTACTCGAACCCGACCAGCCAGCCTACGAAGCACAAGATGTCGAAGGAGCTCGCGCAGCCCTCATGGAAGCGAGACATGAATATGAAGCCGGCGAGATTACCCTTGCGGACTATCAAGAACAAGAAGCCCAACTGTCAACCGTGATAAATGCACCAGCACGTGCTGATGGACCCAGATCGCTTACAGCGCTTTCGAAGACGACCCACACAACTCTTGAATGCGTTGATCCTTCGACTATGAATCCTCAGGGGTCATTGGACATCTTCGACGATACACCGACAGGTTTCCTCGACCCACGGCATGAAGAAGATATGCTGTTTATGATCGACGCCTTTATCGCGACCGCACCTCCAGAATCGCAACGTTTTATACATCGACCGCCGAGAATGACAGACAAAGAGAAAGAGAAAGATTTCCAGCTCCGCAACCCGGTATCCGTCTACAACTGGCTCCAAAAACACGGCAACAAAGTAATCCCACATGAACATGAGAAGGAGGCTCGGCACGAGGATGTACACCCTGCGGAAGCTGTTGCGCTTAAGCCCAGACCCTCGCCCAAACCGACTTCTTCGACAGGCACCAGTTCTACGAAGCCGACAAGGAAAAGAGCGTCTAGCTCGCTAGTGGCGAAGCAAGAGCCGGAGGAGCTGCTGCTGGATGATGAGGGGTATGTGATTGCTGGAACAGATGAGCCGCCGCCAGAGAAAAAGAAGCGAAAAAGGGATGACGATGCTTATAGACCTAAAGGCGGGAGTAGCAGGGCGAGGAAGAGGGCGAAAGGGAGTTCAGGGAATGTGGTGAAGAAAGTCGAGCCTGACGTAGAGGAGGGAGAAGAGGACGAGGGCGCGGCTTCATAAATCCAATATAATATTGGGTATAATATTTCGAATAATTGTTATTCCGAAACACTCGGGCATGCATGCTTTTCCTGAGCGGTTTTGTCAAAGCTCAAGGGCCAGATCCGATGATTCGATTGTATTGGGGTATATCCGTCATTCCTTTGCTAAATAGAATTACTTTGTTCGCCCTCTTTCAATCGATGCCGCTCCTCTTCGATCAAAGTGAGTTCCCTCGCCAGCTTCTTACTCCGCTCTTCTAGAGAAGCTAATTGCTCCTTCTGCGATGGCATACTCTTGAATATCAGTTGCCTCGGCCGCATAAATTCGTCTCTAATCTCTGGAGTAACCGCTTGTTTCTTTTCTCGGAATTGTGCAACAAACGCCTGGAGCTCCTTTATCGCAGTCGCTTTCATTTGTCCGCTTGACATTTTGCCGCTTTCATAGCTTTGTCGTATATTTTCCAGCTCCTCGTCGCTTTCAAGGAAGAACGTTAGGTATTGAAAAGGAACATCGACTTCGGTCCTGCCACCTAGTTGTTCGTGCAGTTCTTGCGTATCTTGCCCACCCGAAAATGCCTTGTTGATCTTTTTCTTTATTTGATTGTCCGTGTCACTAAGAAATATGCTCGAATCCGTGTCTGATGCTGACATTTTTGACTGGGAGCCCCGCAAACTTGGAAGGAACACTGTATGGATCAGTGCCGGTTTTAAGTACCCTAGTGGCTCTGCATGATCTCTACATTGGCGGAAATACGGGTCTTGATCTATTGCGCAAGGTATCAGGCATGGGATGACTTTATTGACCTTTTTGGGATCGGAACCAAAGATGAATGGAAAAGAGGAAGCGAAGGCGGTTGCTGATTGGACTGCTGGAAAATTGAATTCGCCAATGTTGTTTGTGTCAACGAAGCCGAACGTGCCTTTGATTTGGTTATTAGTGGTTCTCTTTGCCAGTTCGAGTACGTTGTGGCCAAATGCAGATCCATGACCTCCATAGAAAAAATCCGTATCTGCAAATATGAAGGTTTTCTTCATATCGAAACCAATCGCTATTATATCCATAGCATTCTGCAGTGCAAAACGTCGGCAGTCCTTCAAGGACAGCTTTTTCTCCGGTTTGGTATGCAAAAATTTCTCATCATCCGTGAGCATGATTATAAGGGGTACATTGAATGCTTCTTGAAGGTACCTGATGCTTGTCAACGCCTTAAATAATATACCAGAGGGCTAAGGGTCTCTATACTTGGTAAACTCGAAGGGTATGGCGTGGCCTACGTGCATACTGTCACTGCTGGGACCTCTACCTGTGTAAAGGTAGAATGGAAACCCTTTCTCGTACTTGTCTAGAATGCCATTCAGGTCCCTATGGCTAAAAACGATTCCTCGACGTAGGAGTCTGTGCGGTGGTTTTCCGGTTAGCTTCTCAAATCTCTGTAAGAGATTTTCGTCTATCCTTCGAGATCCAAATCTGTCAATTAGCTTATTGTAATCAATTGCAACCGGTTTGCCCTGCTCATCGACACCACCAGACACGTCAAAAGGTGTAATGATCTGCTCCTTGGCTTGAGAGACTTCTGCTAGTGAAAGCGCTGTAAGTGCTGGTGGCTGCCCTGGCTCATCTGGCATTTGCGATACTGTAGCCATTATGGTAAGACAGTAAAGAAGAGGAAACGAGGAGGGCGAGTCTCGGGGGAAAAAGAAGAGAAAGACTTTAGTTAGATCGTCAGTCGCAACTTGACGTCGGTGTTTCATAAACGCCGACCTCCGCTGCGGAGTTTGGTTTCTCTACTCCTTCACTTGCACTCGTGACACTCTACATAGGGAACTCATCAATGAAATCATATTGAAAGCCCATGGCCCCTTCATCAGATATCATCATAGACGATGGTCAAATTCTATGAAAGCTCCTTCAACTATGACTATCCCTTCCCAGCTGTGAGCCTTGCGTACTTCCTGCGCTATCCCAATCCTTACGCAACTCACGTGCTTTCTACCGATGTCATCGACCGTCATTTCGACCCAGCGACACAACAACTCAGTACCACACGACTACATCTCAAACGGTCCAAGATACCACCAACGGTGTTAAAATTACTGCCGAAAGGGATTTTAGGCGCCGGCGCTGATGGGGGACAGAGCTATATTCTGGAGAAGAGTGTAGTTGATGTCAGAGCGGGATGGATGAAGACCGAAACACGAAACCTAGAATGGACGGGCATATTGAGCGTGATTGAAAAGCAAGTCTATCAGCGGCTTGCTGCTGGCACTGTGTCGCCGGAAATTTCTACAAGCGACTTAGTGGAGACTACCAAAAATGAAGGGACAGAGGTGACGACAACAACAACCCTCCTCTCCCGATTTGGACAGGCGAAGGCTATGAGAAGAAGAGGTGAAGCGGCTACATCGGCCGCCACACTTCCATCGAGCTCGGAAGATGAAACGCCTGCAAAGAAAGGCTTCTTCTCGTCGTGGTCTACGACCTCCTTGCAGCGCACCATCGAGATGATCGGCATGAGAAGGACAAGGGAAGCTCTCGCAAAAAGCAAGGATGGTATGAATGTAGTCCTTTGGCGACTAAGGCATGGTGGTCTTGGTCAGGTCTTGGAGGGAATGCAGGAAGACAGTCAAAGGACATGGGGCCAGGATCCTGCAACTTCACCGTGGAAGCGCGCTTGGCGTCAGGGCCAGGACTCGAGCGAGGAAGATTAGCTGCTCCAAATGGACCATCGTTATTTGTGATCCTGGAATATTGGAATTGAGTCTTCAATTATTCTGATTGAGGGAAGCATGGTCGGTAGCGAGGAGTTGGGGATGGACGCGACATATCTTTGCTCTGTGTATTTTGACTTTTATTACCTACTTGGGAAATTTAGTCCAAATCCGCTCAAACCTGAACTTCCTGAAAACAGAAGTATTGCAATCACATGGTCTTGGTGTCTGACAGTCTAAGTATACCTCAGAAAGCCAAGACTGTTCCAAAAAGGATAAGCGCTGGCCGAGAACATCTAAGCTCAAGGAAATCCATCGCTTCTGCCACCAACATTTTAGAAGCTTTCCGCATCAAATTATTAGCCAAGCACTTATGGAAACATGCTAGAATTTCGAGCTAGAAATGCTGAAAATACTTTAGGCAAAAATCAGACCAGTCTCGCCAGTCCACCTAGTCAAGATCGCCTCGGCATATACAAGCGAGGCCATACAGCACCTACCTCTAAACGCCAACCAACCTTTCCGAAGATTCCCACCACTTTCCGACGTACGCGAGGGCACTCATCTCTCCTAGCCCGAAATCAGTGGAGCGGATCGAGCCCTTGATGCAAAGTAGATCAAGTTGGCTTCTGTCTTTCCACATTGAGCATGGTGGAGATTCTAGAGTGCGGCTTAATCTGCGGGCCTTAGGCCGTCCAACGTTCCTCTAACCACTTCCCACGAAGCTTGGTGCACAATACATAAAAATAGTCATGAAAGGCCCACTCTTGGGAAGGATTCATTTCTGCCTTGAGTAAGCTGCTAAAGCGGGGCATATGCAGCCCCCACCTCATTGATTGCATGCGGTCGGGCGCTTCATGTTGGAGAAGCTGGATTCATGATTTCTATTGTAGGTACTTTGAGTAAGTATATATTGAATGCTTTATCCACGCATATATTTCCTTGTCATCATTTTTGAGTTCTTTGCCTCTACGCCTCATCTTCAAAACAATTATTGCGTCTATACATACAGGGAATACAAGTAGTGAAACTCTCGCCTAGCCCTTCATTTGCAACACCAAGTTTCAAGTTCACACCACATACATATATTCGATTATTCCTCCGATCGGAGAATACCCTCTCCCGACAAGTCTTGCGATACATCTGCGACTCGAGAGCAATGTTTACCTCACGACAAACTCTCGTTTTCAAGTCGGCATTGTTCCTTCTCGCCTTCTTCTCTCCCTGTGAAGCTTTACCAGCCTCACGCACTATCCCGCAAATCGTGGCTCGAGGTTCTCCAAACACCATCCAGGGCTACGTAGTACCTGTGTCAGATGGCAGCACCACCTCCCTCCCTTCTCCATCCGGTACTTTGAAGGCCATTGGCGTTGGCTACGGACACCAGAACTATACTTGCGCCGCTGCCTCTACGGCGACACCTAGTCCGGTTCCTGTCTCAATTGGTGCCAAAGCTACCCTCTATAATGCCGCTACATATCTCCCCAGTGATTACCAACAGGGTCTGGCGGATCTTATCGCAATCATCAAAGACGCTGTCAGCACTCCTCCACCAAATGTCAATTCATTCGTCGTACAAGAGAAATTGCCAGTGCTTGGACAACATTATTTCAACGGGGCTGGTCAACCAACATTCGATCTAGGCAGTACCGGACTGCTTGTGGCGAAGAAAATTGGCGATATACTTGCGCCGACAGGTGCTCCTGTGGGACTCGACAATAATGGGAACCCTGGTTTTGGTGCTATCGATTGGTTGACCTTGACTGACGCTGGAGGCAGCCAAGGCTTGAACGAGGTCTATCGTGTCGAGACCGGGGGAGGCAAGCCTCCATCGACGTGCGATGGTTATGTTGGCGAGATTGACATCCCGTATGCCGCGACGTATTGGTTTTTCGACTGAGAGTCCTGCACGTACAAATGCTCATTGTCCCGACTTAATACTTCTGTCATCGAAAGAGTCGAAATCTGCGTTCACATACCCTCGTTTTGCTTGCTCAATGCTATTCGCTTCATGTGGCTGGCGCGTACTTTCAGGGAATCATTGATGGGCATTTCTGGCGCAACGGGGCTTGTTCCTTTCTTCTGGGGAAGGACTTCTGTGAATAGACATTCGCTATACAAAAGTGAAAGTGGGCAACCACCAGCACAAGGAGACGGCTTGGGGTAATCATGGAGATGGATCGACTTGCAAGATTCTAGTACATAGGAACGACACATACACTCTTTTAATTAATGAAAAGCTATGACAACCATTGACTCGCGACAGTTTGCAAGCATTGCAATGATCATTTTTGCCTGCCTTTCCTCGTTCATAGCCGAGGAAATGAATTCGGTATACCGTTTAATGGATTCAGACGTTGATTGAACTCTGGAGACTGTATCATATCTTGGCCGATTTCGGCTTTCGGCTGGCGCTAGTTCTAGAACTATTCTAGTGGAGAAATCTTTTTGATGGCCCGAAAGCTCACCGCGAAAATGTTCCACGACCATAAAAATTGTCAACCCCCACAACAAGAATTGAATTACTCTGACATCGTCTGAAGTCATCAGTCATGGCCTCCCGCAGCTTCAATCGCGTACTGCGATCTTCCGTCACCCGTCAATTGACCACCCCAGCCACTCAGCGCCGAACCCTCGTCTCTGCTTCGAAATATGCAAGAACAGGATTTGCTGCACCTTCGAGACCTGCTGTCACCACAGTCTTACAGCAGAAGCGAGGTGTCAAGCAAATGGACTTCGCCGGAACGACCGAGACCATCTATGGTAAGTTCGCACCTTCAATTGCCGTCTCGGTGCAGACTGACTCATTTCTCAGAACGCGAGGACTGGCCCAGGGAGAAGCTCCTTGTACGTGCATTGATGCATTCTTTTGAACAATGACACCATATGCTACAGAGTGTCAACTACATAAATTAACATACAACACAGGAGTACTTCAAGAATGACACCCTTGCCCTCATCGGTTATGGCTCACAAGGACACGGACAGGGTCTGAATTTGCGTGATAATGGTTTGAACGTGATCATTGGTGTTCGCAAGAATGGCGCTTCATGGAAAGAGGCTCAACAAGATGGATGGATTCCTGGCAGAAATCTTTTCGACGTCGACGAGGCTATCGCGAAGGGCACCATAATCATGAACCTGCTCAGCGACGCCGCTCAGAGTGAGACTTGGCCAGCCATAAAGCCTCAATTGACTAAAGGAAAGGTATGTCGAGTAAAGTACCTCAATTTTTGCGACTAGGCTAAAGCTGCTACAGACTCTTTACTTCTCTCACGGCTTCTCCCCCGTCTTCAAGGATCTCACCAAAGTCGACGTACCAACGGATATCGACGTTATCCTCGTCGCTCCCAAAGGATCTGGACGAACAGTACGCACACTTTTCCGCGAGGGTCGTGGCATTAATTCTTCGGTGGCCGTCTTCCAGGACGTGACCGGCAAAGCCGAAGAGAAAGCCGTCGCTCTTGGCGTTGCTGTCGGCAGTGGATACCTCTTTAAGACTACATTCGAAAAGGAAGTATACTCGGATCTGTATGGTGAGCGAGGCTGCTTAATGGGCGGTATCCACGGCATGTTCCTTGCACAATATGAGGTTCTGCGAGAGCGCGGCCACAGCCCGAGCGAGGCCTTCAACGAGACTGTTGAGGAAGCTACACAGAGTCTCTACCCTCTAATTGGAGCTAATGGTATGGACTGGATGTACGCAGCATGCTCGACTACTGCAAGAAGAGGAGCTATCGACTGGAGTGGCAGGTTCAAGGACACCTTGAAGCCTGTCTTCAATGACTTGTACGATAGTGTCAAAGCAGGAAAGGAAACTCAAAGATCACTGGACTACAACTCGCAAGCCGATTATCGGGAAAAGTATGAGCAGGAGATGAAGGAGATCAGGGACTTGGAAATTTGGCGTGCTGGGAAGGCTGTCAGGTATGTCACCCAATTTTAACTGCCAATTGAATGCTAATTCGTCCTGTAGGACACTCCGGCCAGAAAATCAGATATAGATTGTGTTCTACTTAGCATCAGTCGTTTTCGATACAGTCTGGCGCAATTTGTACGATACCAAAAAGCACATTTTGCGTGACCGGGAAAAGTTACCTTTGCGGGAGGTCTGCCGAAGATCGGCGGCATTACCAAATATCTGAATTGGAAATGCAAAGTACAATTGAATCCATTTCTTCAAACGCATTATGACTACAAACGCAATTTGAGGCTTAGAGAATCGTTGACACACAGCATAGCTACTCAAATCCTTCTCATGTCCAGGACGAACATAGCCGCCCAATTACATTACCATCATGGCAGACATTTCAAGAACGCTACCGCTCACACGCTCCTCTATCCAGTCCGCCCACGAGCGTATCAAGAAAGACATACATCGTACGCCCGTCCTGACGTCAACTACCCTCTCAAACCTAGCGTCTACTCCCCAGACACCAGAGGCCCTTATCGGCACTCCATTCGAGGGGCAAACACCAGCAAAACCAAAGATCAAGTTCTTTTTCAAATGCGAGAACTACCAGCGGATTGGCGCTTTCAAAATAAGAGGGGCTTTCCATGCACTATCTCGGTTGAACGAGGAGGAGCTCGCAAGAGGCGTAGTGACGCATAGCTCAGGTTTGAGCCTTCCCTTTTTCCACATTCTGCTACCGTGGGCACAAAATGGCTAAGCAGAAGCTTTCACTTCATAGGCAACCATGCACAAGCGCTCGCGCTCGCAGCCCGCACATACGGCATACCCGCCCACATCGTAATGCCGACCATCTCTACACCCTCGAAGATTGCCGCAACACAGGGGTACGGGGCAAAAGTATACTTCAGCGGCAGCACGTCTGACGAACGAGAAGCCGTAGTAAAAGACGTCATCAAAGACACCGGCGCAGTCCTCGTTCCACCATACAATCACCCAGACATCATACTAGGACAGGGCACAGTGGCCTTAGAACTCGAAGAACAAGTAACCCAACTGATCGAAGAAAACCCCTCCCTAAGCGTCCACCACCCTCAGACCAACAAATCTCCAAACAGC
>JASZXT010000510.1:0-19586 GCA_035521555.1 Lecanoromycetidae sp. Uapishka_2 | reverse complement strand
GTGGAGGAGGGGAGGGGCCGAGTGAAGCGTGAGTACCTGCGTTGTGATTGCCGCGAATGGAGCTCGCCAAAGTGTACATTGAGACATCGACTTATCTGTTTGGCTGTGGGATACTACAGGCCGCATACCCTCCCTCCACAATCACTCTACCTAGCTCACCTTGCACCCTATCTCGCCTCGACACAGGCGCAGCTTGAGAGCGAATTACAGACGGTGCAAGCAGAAAATGAACAGTTGGCCAAAGGAGTCGAAGGACAAAGACAGGAAGTGGAAAGGTTGGTCAGTGGTCTAGAAGCACTGATTGCGGATATAGAGGGCGCCAATGAAGTTATAGGAGGCGTTGTTGAGGGAGGTGAAATTAAGAAAGAGGCTATGGAGGTCGAGAGCGAGATTGGAGGGCGGTCGAGAGGGAGTAGATTGTGAATGATCCAGAGGTCGATGCGGTACCGGGCCAATGTGGTGTTTGGAGTTGCTTTGCGTTGTAGGTATGCTAGGGATGTTTTACGTGATGATGGGAGATGGGTTGGGTATACCCAGGGCAAATTTTGTACCAATATTTACGAACCTACTCTGTGATGAGACGATGTTGAGCATGACTTGGCTCGAATCTCAAGGCATTACAGCATTCAGAGTGATCAAGTAGCAGGAAATTATGAAACACTGTCATTCATATAACATGAAAGCTATGTACAACTATGTTTCGACTTCTATCGTGATTCTCTAAAAGTCGTATATATCAGATGACGCTTGGTCATCTATCAGAGTGCGTACCGCTTACCGACGTATTTTCATACCAAGTATCAGCTGCAATGGTTTCTATGGGGATCTAAAGCGCATTTAATCTTTTGCCACACATTACTCCTTTTCTCGTTCGAAGTCGGAGCGGGCGTCTCGGAAGTGGGTGATCGAAGCGAGGTTATCGAAGCACTTGGCGCAGCGATGATGAAGCTGCTGTAAAGGAATACTGTGATGATGAAAAGGGTAATTGTTGAGAGCTGCATTATGTGGCTGGGTGGTTCAAGTCTATAGGTGATGTGTTTGTGGAAGAGTCTTTCGTGATTGATTGATTGATATTGGGCATTTCCAGTTGTAAGTCTTCCACGGTACGGTCCATGATGGAGATAGTGGCAAGAAAGACTTTGAATCAAAGGCGATGCAACAATGCTGGAGGCACCTTGTCGACCTTGAGCTTTCATTGTCTCTGTGTACATAGGCGCAAGTGCCTTGACCCTTTGTACCATCATACTCGTGATACCGTACTCAGACGAAGTAGTCAGATAAAGGTTCTTTGTTAAAGTCAAAAGAGCATCGCTGATATCGACATGTGGGAGTACCAAAGTTGCCGGCCAGGTTTGGCATATTAAAACCAATTGTCTGTGCGGTTGTTCGTCAAGATGCAATTCCAATGGCGCATCAAAGGCTCGGGTTATAAGATTCAGACTTTTGGAGTTTGAATAGCTAATCCATGCCAGCCCAGGTTGACCTGTCTAAACCATATTGTCAACGGATAGTCGTGGCGTACTGCCGTTTCTGTGAGTACCGGAACTTTTATCTCTATTGAGTTTGTTTGAGGAAACTTGGTCTTTCAAGCCTTTGCGAAAAAGCAAATGATCCCAACCCGGTAAAAGGACTTTTCCTGGGAGGTTAGGTCATTTGTCGTCCGTGGCCGCGTTTTGAGAAACAATCGCCACTGAAGAAGTGAGGGCAGTACCACGGGTGCTTTTGGGTATGGAAGGTAAGTGCAAAGCTACGGTAGATTTCTTCGAATACCCACTGTAGAAACCTTCACCAGCTCAACATTGGCGGCCACCTTCAATCTTAATTCATAGGTTCACAATTTCCCGCATACTCTCTTCTCCCAGTAGACCATCGTCCCTCATGTCTTCCAAGACTGCCTCTACCTGCTCTCTGTGGTGCTTTACGAGCGAAGACAGTTGCGTCGTATCTCCTCGCAATACTGCAGCAACAGCTTCCTTAGTTCCTGCTTCAAATTGCTCTTCTCCCGCATCTTCGCTCTTTGCCAGCTTGGCTGAACCGCGAAAATAGACTTCCGCGTTCTTCAACAAAGTCGGTGCGCTCTTGATCGCGAGATCGTAATTGAATGGCTCCTGGCTCAGCCGCAAGCGTAGCAGCTCACAGTCTCCTCTTCGTAGGTGAATGCGTGGGAGGTTCTGAGCGTCAGGTAGTTTCGAAGCCGTTGTAAGGCTATCTAGCGCCTTTGTGATGTATTTCCAACCCATGATACTTAGCGCTGCTATCTCATTTGGCTGTGCCTGCCCTATTGAGAGCTGGATACTTGCGCTGAACGATAGGTAGGCATCAGCTCTATCGCAAAGACCTTGCGAGTCGTCTGTCAAGTCCAGCTCGTGAAAAGCGGTGTTCATTTCATGCTCGTACGTGGGAATATCAAGTCTTCCACTTCGGAAGGCAGCATCTGATATCGCAGAGACAAGTTTCGACTTTGCCAGTGCTGCCTCGTGCTGATGACTACTTTCATCGCTATAGGCAAGAACCTTGGATTGGAGTGTGTCGCGATAATATTCCTCAATCCAGGCAACATCATTATGATTCTCAATGGACCCAAGGCTAGAAATAGCGGTCAATGTATCTAATTGGGCAATCGTGGTATCAAGAAGAGTGTCTTTAGTAATCAGCTCCTCTACAGAGGCCCAAAGTTCTTCTTCTGAAGCATTTGAAACAGCCCTACTTGTGTCACCGGTGTCTGTCTCGTTAGCCTCTGACACAAGATCGGCACCATGTGTAAAGTCTTTCTGTGCTTGAGTGAATTTGAACTCCTGGACGGTCAGACAACGCTGGAAGAGCTCAAGAGCTTCGCGAAGCAGACTCAGAGCTTCATCTCGGTGGCTTTCGGACGGTGTACTACCTTCGGCGTGGATGTCAGCAATGCTTGTCAGCACTTGGGCAGTATTACTATGCCATGTCAGTGTCGAGTGAGTTTGACCATGCGGCCAAAGCTCACAATAGGAGATCTGCATTATCTTGATCTACTTTCAACGCAACTCTGTGCGAGTCAAGCGCCATTCGCAACAAATCAATTAGTGGCGTAGGTAAGTGAGCCAATAGCCGTGGCTGCTGAGTTACTTCGTACTCCAGACGAGCCCTGATCTACTTAGTGACATATGCAGACACAACATGTCCTCCGTCTTACTTGTTGTAAGCAAGATCAAACGACTGTGGAAACGTCTGCAGTCCAGCTCCATAGGTTTCGATTGCACGAATGAAGAACCTCATTGACTTGGCAGCATCTCCAGCTCGCCATTTCTCACCAGCTTCTTCGAAATCAACGCCAGCTTATCAAGCAGTCAGCCGTGTCCCGTGCTCGCAGGGTTACAGTCTTGGCTACCATACCTGCAAGATATTCATTCGCAGTAGTTGGACCCTGCACAGGTCAAGTCAGGAGGTACTTTGAACGACAAGCCTGGCAGTGTCCTACAGACCTCAGGCTTTCCTTTCTTGCCCACCTTCTCTTTCGTCCTTAATAAAGGCTTGTGCTTTGGCATTGTCGATGAGCTTTGCACAAATTCCTAGGAATGAGCCAATACGCTTTTGGCACTGTAACGTCGGTACTGCAAATGTTCGCGGGCTCGGCAGGGTATGACGTTGGGACTATCGATTGGGTTGTTGTATCAGCCCCTTGCTACCTCGTGGTAACTAAATACAGGCTTGATTGTCCGTTCATGCAGGTTAATCAAAGCTCGTCAAGCTACTATGCTTACTGCAGCATGGATGCCACGTGGAGTCCCAGCGCTAAGGTGATTAGATCGCAACCCAAATTACCTGATTTGCCAGAAAAATTATCGAGGTCACTGGACCATGCCAATCAAGCAGCAACCGAGACAGCCTTTCCACCAATCCACCTTTCCACCTTTTGCACAAATTGACAAATTGAGCAACGACGTCGTGATCAGAGCATACCTATAACCGAGACTTGCCTTCTTTTCATCATTGAAGAATTTCGAAATAAGCGCCAACCGAATTGCTGCCGAAGTATTATCAATACTCGTATAATTTGGTTGTTTGTTATTCGGACAATAGCGGGCGGGCGCCGGTTTCAAGCGCGGCAACCTGCCCTGTGCTTCGCCCCTAGAACTAACGCTCCCTCCAAACCACCCCTCTCAGCCAGCCTTTGTGTTGTGACATTGCCCTCAGACATCTCGAATTCTCAGTCACATCACACTCTACAATCGTGTAGGGACTCCAATTGCATAAGGGACTAACTACGAGTACGGAGTCGGCTTTCGGTCATTCAATTAAGTTTCAATCCCTGCCACACCGTACGTCAGCGATTTTTCCCGTCTTTTCGCAGTGCTGATCTCGAGGGTTTCAGCAGAAAACCTTTTGCTCGGATCAAGCGGGCCTTTTTCATCTCCAGGACACAAAACAAAAATACCTGCCCTCCATACTCTTAGAGTTGAGAGAACATGGGTCGCAACAGCATGGAATCCTCGCGCCCAATAATGGCTCCCAGTGTAAGTCACACCTGTGCCTTCCCGTTCTGAACGGTCAGCATCCAAGACACCTGGATGCGAGCGATCAATTACTGTATCTCTTCAGAGTATGAGCCTCTAAGTAACGAACACCACATTCAGGTCTCATCAAAGCGTACTTCTAAGAGATTCTCTACATTCTCCGGTGCTTCGTCGCTCGCGGCGACAGAAAACACCCAACATACCCATGCGTCATCATCGAACGGAGACCCACGGATGCAAGAGATCAAGGAATGGACACAAGGCTTTGACCGCCTAGAGCAGAAGCGGCTACAGCAACAGCGATACCAACCCACACCAGAAAAAACCGACAGCCTCAGCAAGTTGGCCTTGGGAGCAAAGGTCGAGCGCGCCCTTGGTCGGAGAATGACGGACCAGGATGCAACATTCAGACCGAAGCTAATGTCAGAGAAAGTAGGGGGAAGGTCAGTCTCCACTGCATGATAGGTCGGACAGGCCCGATCTTATGATTACTGTAAAGGTCACCACGTTTGCGATGAATGGAGGATATCGAGTACGATAAGAGAGGGTGGACAAGGTGATAGACATTGATTTTGTCCTCCTAAGCTCGAGATCATGGTCAATGTACACGACAATACCCAGCATTTGTATGGTGTTTGAGAAACACATGGCGTTTGGGAGGGCAGCTGCGACTTGCTTCTTGTCAGCAAGGACACTCACATTGTCCCAATGTATTCAATATTACCATAAATTGTGCAAAGCTACACCGAAATTCCTAAATCCACCTGAAAGCATGCGATATGAGGCATTGTGCTACTGGAATCGTTCCTTACCACGGCCAAAGATCTTGTCGCTCATATCAGCTTCATTGCGGTACCAGAGAAACTCATGTCCCTTCAACGAAATCTGAGGTCTAATGTCTCTGGTTCTGATCAACAGTCATCGTATGACAGATGTAACAACAGTAGTGTACCTTGTTGACCGAAGAATGGTCGCACAATTGCTTCGGCTCTCAAACACTTCAACACGAAAGAAGTCTTATCTTGGAATAGGAGTTCTCTAAAGGTTGACAGTAGTCAGCGAAACATCGCCTCTACTTCGCGAGATAATTGGAACCTGTGGATCCAAATACTCATCGTGTACCATACTCCGTTATTGCTCGAAGCAAGCTCCCCCACAATCAAAACGTCTCTTCCGCGTGTAGATCATTGCTAGCGGCGACTACTTACCCAACTTTTTCCTCGCCTTACACCACGGTTTACCAAAATATATTTTCACTCCGTTCAGATTCATGTCACCTTACCCATTAAGATACCCTAATCTTCTAATAGCTTTTGTGTGACCAAGGATCTAAAGGAAATTGTTCAAAAAGATTCTTGTACAAGCTTGCAACGTCCTCGAATTAGCGTCCCCGACACTCGTCCCACACGATCTGAAGCCTACAGAAATCGCGTTGTTTCATTTGTCAATTGCATTGAATAAGGCGCTGGGGGTCTGATCTCCATTATCTCAAGTATTCCACCTACTATTTGTGCGTACTACCTTTGTTATCACGTAGCACGAATGCCTAACTAATCGAGACCTATAGGACTTTGCACAAAAGCCCTTGCCACTTTTACAACCTGCAACTGCAGAGGAACTTAGGCTTCGTCATAACTATCACTCTTTGTGATACACCGAAAGCTAGCTTCTGCTCGAATACTTGGCCTAAACCCGAACATGGCGGCCGAGAACAAGACTGTGAACGGCAACTATGGCGTTCACCAGTCCTACGGTCAGGCTGAGTCCTACGTCCCCTCCCAAGGCTCAGCTGTATCCAGCAATGCTGCTACCGCTGTAGTTCCTACTGAAGAAGGTCCCGGTGCTCGAGCAGTTACCCCCGCCGAGGGTACTGGTGCCAGCAAGCCCCCATCAAAAGATGAGGTTGGATGGTACTTTGTGGAGTCTTACTATACAAC
This sequence comes from Lecanoromycetidae sp. Uapishka_2, assembly GCA_035521555.1. Taxonomy (NCBI): domain Eukaryota; kingdom Fungi; phylum Ascomycota; class Lecanoromycetes; species Lecanoromycetidae sp. Uapishka_2. Next base: position 13,159 of record JASZXT010000510.1, on the reverse strand, counting down.
CCTTAGCAAGAACCCGGAGACACTACATGTAAGGCATCACTTCAATACCGATCCAAATACCTATATCTCGCGAGATGGTAGTGACTGATCTATTCGTAGCTTTACTACAATAAAAGGTCCCAATTCGTCTGTGGCGTCGAGGCCGAAAAAGTCGATGTTTCAGTTGGCCAAAAGGTGAGCCACGCTTGTCATTCATGATAGATTTAATTCTAACTCATCTTGTAGGCTATTGGTGAGAAAATAAAAGAGCTCGACTTTCAGGAGTGCAAAGTTCGAGTGTCCAACGTGGACTCTCAAGAGTCCTACAAAAGCATTGTTGTCATGGTCATTGGCGAAATCTCCAACAAAGCGGCGGCGCATCGCAAATTCACCCAGACGTTCGTCCTTGCAGAGCAACCCAATGGGTACTTCGTGCTGAACGATATGTTCCGGTACCTGCTCGAAGACGAAGAGGAGTCTGTGGAGAACGGACTCACTGGAACAGAAGAGCCTGCGGCTGCTTTGCCCAACGAGGCCAATACTGCGACGCTAACTAGCCCTGCTGATCCAGCACAGCAGCAGCAGAGTGTTGAGCAGATTGACAAGAAGCTTGAAGAGGAGGTACTACATGAGTCTTCCACGGCTGAAGAGGATCCAACCGAAGAACCTTCTGCCAACGGCCGTGTGGCTCCGGAGACAGCAGAAGTCACTCAAGCGGAGGACGCGCCTGTAGCAGCAGTCAACGAACCAGGAGAAACCGAGAAGGATGCGGCATCAGCAGCTGTCGCAGAAGAAGCGCAGACAGAAAAGCCACGGGACCCAGAACCTACTCCTGTTGCCTCTCCACCCAAGCCGGCAAAGGCAGTCCCTGTCGAGCCAGCTGCATCAGCGGCGCCAGCAAAGCCTGCTGCACGAAAAACGTGGGCGAACCTGGTTGCTGCTAATCGCGCCGCTGCACCAGCTGTACCCAACAGTGCGCCATCTGCAACATCTGCACCTCCAGCTCAGCCCAAAGCCGCCCCTTCCGCTACGAATCGATCGGTCACACCGCCTACATCAGCAGGTGATGAGTCCCCCGCCAAGGCACAACAGAACGGTAACGCTGGCTGGCAAATGGCTGGGGCCGAGAACAACAAAAAGCAGGGTCGCCAGCACGCACAGTCTGTGTCCGGAGGCCAGGGCAATGTTATGGCATATGTCAAGAACGTGACCGACAAGGTCGATGCATCTATTTTGAAATCTACATTACTGCATTACGGAAAGCTACCCTACTTCGATGTCAGCCGTCAGAAGGCAAGTCTGAGTTACCTGATGCCTTCTATCCTCGTAATACTGATCCATTGATAGAATTGTGCTTTCGTTGAATTCGAAGACCAAGCAGCTTACAATGCAGCTGTTGCTGCTAATCCCCATTCTATCGGCGGAGAACAGATCTACGTGGAGGAACGACGCCCTCGCTCTAATGCTTACGGCGGCAATTTTGCTGGCAGGGGCGGGATGCGTGGCGGCCGCGGCGGCAATGAGGGACGCCCAGGAAGCCAAGGGCGTGGTGGCTTCTCCAAGGATGGCGGACGCGGTGGCTTTGCCCCTCGTGGAAGGGGCGGCGCCATGACTCCAACACGAGGCCGGGGCCAGCCACAGGCTGCGTGATTGCGGCCAATGACCACTTCTACAACTCGATCCAATTCAGGAGGACAGTTATACGAGACCGTCACCTCATTGAGCTTCGACCTATTGGCGCTCATGACTTTACCTTGGATCTGGCCATTTCCTCCACCATCGTCTCAATACTAACAATGTACTCTACCCATGGGGGCTTCGTGTCATTTTTGATAAGCCCAGGAAAAGTTCTAAGCCATCAAGCCATCGGTGCAATTGTGGTTTTCCTTTATAGCCCTTTACTCAAGCATAGCGGATGCGTTTGAAAATAGTTGTGATTTACATCACCTTTTGGCATCTGATCACGATTCTCATTTTTACATACCTTACATTGTGGGCTGGTTATACGTGCTAGTGCGGTGCCCACGAGTGGCGTTACTGCCGTTACCTAAGTTCGTCAGTTGTCTGCACTGCAGGACGAGAAAGGGTTACAGTCAACCTGGAAAGCTTCGTGTCAATAAATGGCCAGCCAGAACTATTGCTGTTTTTGCTCCTGCCTTGGGTAACAAGCTCCAACATACAATTCTGCGGTGTATATAGCATAGTATTAGATCCTCCAAGGAGACAATAAAATGGTTTCAACAGGCTCTCTTATGTTGTTCTTCGAGCAAAGTGCAGTAGAGCAATTTCGATCGTCTAGAACCATGTCGAGGAAGGAAGTTCAGGGCACGTGGTCACTATTAAATCGTGATGATTCTGTGATTATAATGTAGCCTAGTAACCTAGTTGCGCTAGCAGCTGTCATACATAGTTAAGCTAACTCCGACCTTCCCTTGAACACTGCTCTTTCGCATTTCAAGCCCCCTCGGACAGCTGGAGTGCAGCTATCTCTCCGCTGCAATTCTGGCTTTCCCTAGAGCCTTTCCGTGACCCACTGATCTTTACCAACTAATCGATAGGAAGTGGGGCCTTCGAGAGGGGCATTCAAACGCACCAGACGCTTACTATATTCAAGCTCCTTCTTCTACCGACTCCTGACACAGTCCCCGTCAAAAGTCACTGCCCAATCATCAAATGCGAGCATGCGTCCCGGGCTAGGTGTCCTCGAAGGAGGCCCTCGCAAGGACCTCGGCCGCAGTACGATAACCCCCACATCTTTCCGCATAGCCAGAGAGGAGGACATAGAAGGATCGTCTGTCAAAGACCCCGAGCCCGGCAGTGACAGTAACTATGGTGTCCAGAGCCTGGGAAACACGATATACGGCGGTACTACTCCCAGCAAGACTCACGAGTGGCATGAGACCGATGGTGATGCTGGGGACGACCGTCTAGATCGACGACGATCAACTCTAAAACCAAAGCCAAAGCTGCACACTCGAGATGGCTCGCGAGGGAGTATCGAGGAAGCCCAAGCGAACACTGGTGACTCATCACCATCCCGCCGCAGCCAAGGACCATCGCCGCCTAGTATGTCCCAGTCTATAGCCTCTTTGGCTTCTATATCATTGGACTCTCAAGCCCCTTTATCGTCACTACCTAGTAGTCCAAAGTCTACGTCGAACCGATCTTTCAGGCAGTCAGACGAAGATTCCATGGATGACGGAGCGAGCCAGGCAATCGTTTCTAGTGAAGAGGACGACGTGGAGCCTCGGTCTGAAATCACCGACAGCGCCCCCCAACTTGTCATGCCTAGTATCAAAATGCCGAGTCGTAGACCTTTCACGGAAAGAGGCAAGGAGATGGGAAGGCTAAAGGTGCTCATCGCTGGAGACTCTGGTAAGTGCACGGTGACAAGAGTAGTAGCGTGACCAAAGAAGTGCTAAGCAAATTATGCAGGTGTCGGCAAGACCTCTCTTATCAAGTCTATCGTACAGACGTGCGAGGATATTGTCCATGTCGACCCTTTGTCACCGAGCACACCGTCCATAAGTCAGCTTGCTGCTTCTAGACCAAAAATCAAGCAAGACAGTCCCAGCCTCAAGGCAACTAAGTGTATCGCAGAGGTGTATGCAAGCACAAAACCTTACCCGTCATGGTGGTCGGACATCGAGGATACAAAAATTCTGCGCCGGCGAAAGAGTGTAGGAGACACTGTTCTCGAAAGGAACCTGTGCTTCGTCGATACCCCCGGGTACAGCAATGGAATCTCAAGAACAGAGAGCATGCAGTCAATTCTGGATTACATTGAATTACAACTGACCAAGCCGTTCTCTGCTCCCACCGCCAGCGAAGGCGATATTGCTAGTCTCCTCAGTGGTAGTGGTGGATCTCAGGTTGACGTTGTATTATACCTTGTAGCACAAGGTAAGTGTTACTTGTTACATACATCCCACAAGCACTGAATCTTCTATTAGAACTCAAGGATGAAGATATGATTTTCCTCCAACGCCTATCAGTAGTCACTAACGTCATCCCCCTAATCGCCAAGTCAGACACACTGTCTCTCGAGGAGACTGAAATGTTCAGACGCTCTATCGATCGATTACGACATACCGAGATTAAGTTGTTTTCGTTCAACATTGAAGATACCCCACATCGCTCTCTTTACGCTGTCTCTTCTGCACCAGCTGATGATGATGACAATATGGATGCAAGCGTTTTGATGGCTCCGGATTACGTCCAGCCGTTGATCGCGTCGGAGCTTGCGACCCTGATACAGCAGGTCTTCGATCCGGATAACATTGCATGCTTAAGGCATCTCGCAGCGAAGAAGCTTGTCCACGCGCAAGGCTCCAAGATCTTCTCAATGTCAAGCTCATCTCCACGCACAACTTCGGACTCCAATCCAATCCGGCCAACAATCTCTCCAAGGTCGAATACCGCGCAGACCCTCGTTCCTTACAGCACTAGCATCTCACATTACAACCACGCAAGAATTGCTGACCATACCCAGCAAGAGGAGAAGCTTGCCCAAATCAGGTTGGCGAAATGGGCGGGAGATTTGCAGAGGAGTCTGCAGAATGAGCGTGCGAGATACGAGGTACGTCTTTTCAAGGGTTTCTTGCCATTATATTGCACCATGAAAAGGCTACTAGCTGTGTTGTACCAGAGAAGATGGGAAGCTTACCCCTGAAAACTTCTTGGATATGTTTTGCAGTTCAATCATTGTCGGTGCAAAGCCAACGCTAACCCTGAGACAGGCTATAGCTCGTGGGGAACGTGCCGTCTGGCTCACAGAAAAGCTCGGCGAATGTACTAACGACGGTGCTGTAATAATTACCCAGCCACAATCTACACTCACAAGCGACCAGAGCATGATGCCATCGACGACTGACCCAGTCAGAATGTCAGGTCATCGTGGCTTGCTAGATGCTGGTGACCCGTTGGGTCTTTTACGATGGAACGAGGCTATGAAACGAAGGGGATGGATTGCTTTCCAGATAATGGGAACCTTTGGCATTGTTGGCGCTGCGGCAGTTTGGATTGCTAGGAGCTGGGGCAGTGATGACTATACAATCTGGACCTGGACCTGGGAGTGGCTAGGTGGAAGGGCATGACATGTCAAGGTGCAACTGCTTTTATGAATGTGAAGATACCTCATGCATTATGGTGGAGTTTAGGAGATGGCACATTGCTGGAGCTTGGGCAATTTGCAAGACATTTGATAGCCCTCATAGCGAATTGCAACTTATCTCTGGATGCTCAAGGTCCAATCTACCACCATACAGAACGTGAAGTCCGAATGCCAAGATTTTGATGGCATGGAGCCTTTTGCAGCTAATCCTACTTCGAAGTCATGGAACATCGTGGAATCTTCACTGCCTTACGACGCTAGCCCATTTAAACTTTTCCCCAGAGCTATAATTTAAAAGAGTCTTCCAGACTGCACCTTACCACAACTTTTCCCTTCTACCAGTGATCACGCACAATATCATATCTTGAAGCCTTTCAAATGTAAGTCTTGTCGAGCAGAAAGCCCAATCTCGCTCACACCTTCCTCTCTTACCCACGCTTCACCATAGTGTGCGCAGCCTTTTCAAATCCAGAACTGCTCACTTGTCCACATCGACATTTCTAGCATGGGACCTGATGCTGACTTCTTTGCCTTTAGAAAATTACTCAGATACACTTGAATCCGCAACTATGGCTGGAGGTACGTCTTGTAGCCTTCATCACACTAATCAGCAAACGCTGACTATGAAACAGAGACCTTCGAATTCCAGGCTGAGATTTCTCAGTTGCTTTCTCTTATCATCAATACCGTCTACTCGAACAAAGAGGTACCTTGACATCCTGTCATGCCAATCTTTTGCTGTCTAACGTGACTTTAGATCTTCCTTCGCGAGCTCATCTCCAATGCCTCAGACGCAATCGACAAGGTTCGGTACCAGAGCCTTTCAGACCCCAGCCAGCTAGATTCGGGGAAGGATTTAAGGATCGACGTCATTCCAGACAAAGAGCACAAGACGCTCACGCTCCGCGACACTGGCATTGGCATGACCAAAGCTGTCAGTTTGAACTCTTTCCCCCCGTACAACACCCAGCTAACAAGCACCCAGGATCTCGTGAACAACCTCGGAACGATTGCACGTTCAGGCACCAAGCAATTTATGGAAGCTCTCACCGCCGGTGCTGACATCTCCATGATTGGCCAATTCGGTGTCGGTTTCTACTCTGCCTACCTTGTTGCCGACAAAGTCACAGTTGTCTCGAAGCACAACGATGACGAGCAATACATCTGGGAGTCCAGCGCTGGTGGTACATTCACCCTGACTCAAGACGAGGAAGGCGAGCAGCTCGGCCGGGGTACTAAGATCATCCTCTACTTGAAAGACGAGCAGCTAGACTATCTCAACGAATCCAAGATCAAAGAAGTCGTCAAGAAGCACTCCGAATTCATCTCATACCCCATCTACCTCCACGTCCTGAAAGAAACAGAGAAAGATGTCCCTGATGAGGACGCCGAGGACGTCAAAGAGGACGAAGAAGATGAGGAAAAGAAGGCGAAGATAGAAGAAGTAGACGACGAAGATGAAGAGAAAGAAAAGAAGAAGCCGAAGACCAAGAAGGTCAAGGAGAGCAAGATCGAAGAGGAGGAGCTAAATAAGACGAAGCCCATCTGGACTCGCAACCCACAAGACATCACTGCAGAAGAGTATGGCTCGTTCTACAAGACTCTGTCAAATGACTGGGAAGACCACCTTGCCGTTAAGCACTTTTCTGTAGAAGGACAACTGGAATTCCGTGCCATCCTCTTCGTGCCAAAGCGTGCTCCCTTCGATCTCTTCGAGACCAAAAAGACGAAGAACAACATCAAGCTTTACGTACGACGTGTCTTTATCACCGACGATGCAACCGATCTGATACCCGAATGGTTGAGTTTTGTCAAAGGTGTTGTCGACTCTGAGGACCTACCTCTGAATCTGTCGCGTGAGACTCTCCAACAGAACAAGATCATGAAGGTTATTAAGAAGAACATTGTTAAGAAGACTCTTGAACTCTTCAATGAGATTGCCGAGGACCGTGAGCAATTCGACAAGTTCTACTCTGCATTCAGCAAGAACATCAAACTCGGCATCCACGAAGATGCTCAAAATCGTCAATCTCTTGCTAAGCTACTCCGCTTTAGCTCTACGAAATCCGGCGAGGAGACCACCTCGCTCGCCGACTACATCACTCGTATGCCCGAGGTCCAGAAGAATATGTACTACATCACTGGCGAGTCTTTGAAGGCTGTGCAGAAGTCACCATTCCTGGATTCGCTCAAGGAGAAGGGCTTCGAGGTTCTCTTCCTTACCGATCCCATTGATGAGTACGCCATGACCCAGCTCAAGGAGTTTGAGGGTAAGAAGCTTGTGGATATCACCAAGGACTTTGAGCTGGAGGAGACTGAGGACGAGAAGAAAGCACGCGAAGCCGAAGAGAAAGAGTACGAAGATCTTGCCAAGGCCTTGAAGAACGTTCTCGGTGACAAGGTTGAGAAGGTTGTCGTTAGCCACAAGCTTGTCGGTGCTCCTTGCGCCATCCGTACTGGCCAATTCGGTTGGTCTGCAAACATGGAGCGTATCATGAAGGCTCAGGCTCTCCGTGACACATCCATGAGCTCATACATGTCATCGAAGAAGACTTTCGAGATTTCGCCAAAGTCAAACATCATCAAGGAGCTTAAGAAGAAGGTCGAGGCCGACGGCGAGAACGACCGTACCGTCAAGTCGATCACTCAGCTCCTATTTGAAACATCCCTGCTGGTTTCCGGCTTCACCATCGACGAGCCAGCAGGCTTCGCCGAGCGCATCCACAAGCTTGTGTCCCTGGGCCTCAACGTTGATGAGGAGGCCGAGACGAGCGAGGAGAAGGCTGCCGAAGAGGAGGCTTCAGCGCCAGCTGAAGGCGAGAGTGCTATGGAGGAGGTAGACTAGATGTCGAAAGGCAGGTGTTTGTCAATATGTCATGCAATCATCGGTGTTGTCATCTATTGGTCTCTTCTCTTCGCTCTAATAATTGCACCGTACAGCCTAGCTCCAGGACATACCCAACATGGTTGGATGGGAAGCAGCTGGCTTACGAGGGCTTTCACCATGTAGCCTTTACTATTGCAAGCGAGAGCGTTAATAGGTAGCATCATAAAAAGCAAGATAGATATGCTATGGCCGTCCGAGGTTGAATTTGACGTTCTGTCTCGTTGCGCTAACTCCTGTGGACCACTGTACTCTACTACTCCCTTCCTTCACATCGTGTTTTGATCGCCTCGGCGGGCTTTCCCTCTTTGGAAAGAACATTTCTTATCCAAACATTTCTCTCTCCAACAGCGTTCAAGAATCGTCCCTCTTGTACAAACTGTAGTGCTCAGCTCACCGTCTCTCGTTCACGCTTCTCGGCGACCAATTCGTCATCGTTCATCCATAGTCCATATTGGCAAGCGGTGACAGCCATGCCGACCTTCACAGGCTCCTCATTTTGCCCATTCTCTTACTTGTAATGGTGCAGAGCCAGGGATTGTGTTTACAGCTCGCTATGTGTCACTGCTTTTATTATCGAAGCAGGATTGGATATACTGCCTGCCACCATGCTCTACAATACCGTGATTAGCCGTACTCAATCGCCGAATTATCGAGACTATCTACTTTCAGTCATTTACGTTCCCAATAAAGGCCCTGGTGAGTATCTCCGTATCTTGAATGCTATCGAGTAGAAGGTTGATATGACCGGGTTCTACTATCCTGATACCACTAACGTCTCGAATCACCACCGTCACGACAGATCTCTGCCTTCTCGGTTCCAGCTTCAGAGGTAAGCATCCGCTTTCTGCTTGATAAATTGCATCGCTGACGTTTCCGTTCGGTGAAGATCAGGGGTGACAAGCCCACGAGGTACAACTTTGACACAGTCGCTCGTGTATCATCATCGGCACAGTACGAGGGAGGTACCAATCCTGAGACCCTTTCCCCATTTCATTCTTGTCCGACTGCAGTTGTGTCAGTATCTGTAATTGTAGCAGCGAATAGAATCCAATTTGCAACTATTTCCACAGCCGCTCTCTCGCGGTTGTCCCATCTACGTTTCACATGCCCTCTACATCCAAAGCGGTTTCAGACATTGGTCTATTTTTCACGGTCTCGGAGTCCCCTTCAGCAACGATTATCAAGTCTACAGCAAATACTCTGGCAAGTCTCGATGACAGCGGCTACTTATACACATCTTGATCGCAAGTGAGTCTGAGTACACCCAGCATAAGCTTTGTTCAGACGTTGGAGTTGCAGTTCCCTCACAAGTTTAGGGGCAGAATGAGTGATCTCTCTAAGGTTAGTACTGAGCGTTGCTTCAATGAAGAACTCGCGGGTCATCGGCTCCGTTACACTTATCCAAATTTTGAGTACATTCTTCTCATTGTATTCGAAAATCGAAATCGCTCATCAGACATCACGATTTTGGCACTGCAAAGTCGAGATTTAGGACTATTAATCACTGGGACGGTTTTTCTGTATATATCCTACTTGTCTACGAGATGCTCAAGATGGATTGATAATTAATTCGACATGGCCTTGTTGTGGAAGTCTAGTTGAGACACATCTATCATGATCGTTCTCATCGTACTCTATCAGCGCTTGAAGAGGGAAAGCCGCCGCTCGAGAAAAAGACTTCGGGCACGGCTCAGGCTTGCAGCAAGGCAGAGAAACATTCAATAATAATGGACGGCCTCTAGACGAATAGTAATAAGATTGACAATTAATGTCTAGGCACCCCACACAACAAGGTGACACTCAAGAGCAACATGAGCCCCACGCTAGAGGTGCCAACCAATCTCTAGCTTGAATGGACTCGTGTATCTGACCAAAGAGAATGATGTAAAGTAGATGTTCCTTCGCTTCTGCAATCTGCAGGGACGAAAGGATCGTTGACGATGGTACAATGACTACCCGTTCTATTTCCAGCATAGTGGGAAAAGATGCAAAGCAATGCAAGTGTGGAGGGGCTTGAGGGGCAACTTTGTGCTCCGGGGAGAAAGCTGCACTTGGGAGAGTTCTATTGGCCCGGAAAATTGGTCTAGTACTTTGGCAAGGTGCAGGTACTGTCGCCTTCTGACCTTTGCCTTTGCCAACCTCTTCTCCTTCATGGAGGTCAACAAGTATGTCACCGACTGCCAACAGAACTGATACACCTACTCAAACCTGACATTATTGCGACAAACATTTCCCGCGGTCGACAGCCACCCGCGGCCACATCTTTGGTATCGGCTCCACAAAGAACTCTACTCCATACTTCCGAGCTACCCTCTCAACGAAGTGAAACAAACGACTTCTCAGAACGAAGCAAACGCGACCGCCCCGCGGTCGCAGTACACAGAGTCGGCGAATGGAGTTTTACACAACAGACTCGATATGAACCAGATATCAACCCCGCGTTGGTCGCCTATGGTCTCGGCTCCAGAAGATGAGTTTGCTAGCTTCGTCGACTTTGGAGACATTGATTTTTTGGCCTTTGACGGCATTCCCCAGAACGATGCAGAGCTACAGCAGAATGGCACTGGGGCAATGGACACCTCCATGGATGGCCATGCGGGGATACTTGGACTTGAGGACGGGCACCCGCAGCAGCATCAAGCGATTGCACAGCATAGCCAGGCGTCCTCCATGAACGGCTTTCATGGCTCTACGGATTCTTTTCCTGACCTAACTATGCAACCCGACATGTTTGAGCAGCAGCAGCAGCGGCAGCATATGCATATGCAGGCCCAACGTTATCAGAACGCCGTGCCGCCTACTCCGAACAGTATGGACATGCACGGCGCACATTCGCACTACTATCATACTCCGATGGACCACCCGCAGTTGCACTTGTATGACCAATACAGGCGGCAGAAGGATCAGGTAGGAGCATAAGAAATACAAGCGATTGGCGAGCTCAACTAATCAATCTCGTAGATGGTCTTTACTCCCCTCGTCTCCCCCGCGGTCACCCCACTCGATGCCCAACTTCAGTACCCCGACTACACCGTACCTCCAGATGCATTCAGCCCATTGACCTCGCCCGCGTTGAGGGCGCAGAACCAGCACTCCGTCTATGGAGCAATTCGCGGCTCAGACACCTCAGACACGACTTCACCCATTGACCCAAATCTCGAATATTCCACAAAACCCTCTACATCACTGGCTCAACGCAAGTCGAAAAGGAAAACGTCGTCCGCTTCGACAAAGAATCCCGCTCGATCAGTAAGACAGTCACCTGCGATGAAACCGCAAAGGAAGAAGCAGCCTTCAAGTACTATCATACATCCAAAAGAGATATCAGGGATCCTAGAAAAAGCACGAAAGTCGACACCTGCTACTCGAGGATCCGATGGGAAATTGCCACTTCCATACAGCCAGGACAGCTCTGGGGCGGACTCCGTGTCTCCAGAACCGCTGTCTGAAATTCTCATGCCTCCACCCGCTACACCGAAATCAACTTCTGCCAGCAAATCCCCATATCTCGATGCCAAACAAAAGGTCCCTGTTGATGGTCATGCACCCTCAATACCGGATGTCAACGGCGAGCCAGCGACTCCAGCCTCGTTGATGAAGATTAGCGAACAAACTGGGAAGACCAACGGAAGCCGGCGAAAAGCTTCAAGCCTGAAAGAGCAAAATGCAGCTGCGGAAGCGGATATGGAGCAGATCATGGAAGACATCGTTCTACCAGAACCTGCGAAGAGACCAGTTCTTAGACCGATCAACACCGCAAATGCAAATACGGAGAGCTCAACGCCGACTATGCCTGCGAGAAAGACTCCGAAATATGGTCCGGCTAGTGCACCGAACACGGCTGCGACTTCTGCATTTCCAAGTCCACAAATTGGCGCTATAGGTTCTCCTACGTCTGCGGGTCCTGGAAAACGCGCGGACTCCAAATTTAAGAGTCGAGATCCGAAGAAAAGGAATAGCCAGGGATCTGTGCAGGTTAGCCCTGCCTTGAGACCGAAGATATCTCCAAGTATCAAACCGTTGTTGCCAGATGGAGGTAAGCGATCCCTTCTTCAAACTCTCCGCATCCATCTACGAAAGGTTTAACATGTGTAGTAGTAAACGTCACCGCCGAAACCTCCGCCCTTCTCCTCGCCTCCAAATCCAACTACCAAAACATCATCGAAGGCACTCACCTCCCCGGCGTCTCCTACCCCGAAAACCTCTCTACAAACCTCACCTCGAAACGCACGTCGCACAAAATCGCCGAGCAGGGTCGACGAAACCGTATCAATACCGCCCTCCAGGAGATCGCACAGCTTTTACCGCCAAGTACGCCACAAGTCAATGGTGGTGCTGGCGGTACTAATGGCGTGGACGGAGCGGGAGCTGATCTGATGATGAGCGGCACTGCAGCCCAGCAAAGCAATAGCAAAGCGAGTACGGTGGAATTGGCAATCGAGTATATCAAGAGTCTGCAAAAGGAACTCGGACAAGCGAAGGAAAGGCTGAAGGTGTTGGAGGAGGAAAAGAAGGCTTTTGTTGGCGCAACTGTAGATGGGGACATGGATGGGGACAGTATAAAGGATGGGGAGGCTACTGCTTAAGGGGATTGTTTGATACCCTCGATTTTCTTTTGTGATGATGCGTTAGATGGGGCTTTAAGGCTTTGGGGCTTTGGGGCGAGGAATGCTCATGGAGTTATGATGAATGCTATGCCATGCCGCTATGGGTTATGCGTGTAAAAATGGGAAATATGCCTCATTTTCTAGAAGTGGCATCGAAAAACGATGCATGAATTTGATTCGTTCTCTGCTAGTCTCTATGAGCATAGTGATCCTCATTCCTCAGAGGATTGGACCTAGGATTCGTGACTCTATTATTAGCTCTACTACTTGTACTGCTTCCTCTGTTTTTTACTGTGCTCTATCCTACCCTATACTCATGCGATCGAGCAGCGCTCAAAAGCCAGGTCTAGTTCATACTCTACTCTCGAGGCATATAAAGGGCAATCATGGATGGTAAATGTAAAGTACATGTATATACCAAAAGCCGAGCTAAAATCTAGGCTGAAATGGCCCCTATATCAACGATCTATTTTAACAGTCATCAACAAACATAGAGAAGAACAGGTATCATCCCCCCAACGCCAACGCTAAAGGCTCAGACCAAAGCCTATCAGAAGATGATGAAACCCACCC
>JASZXT010000509.1:0-19630 GCA_035521555.1 Lecanoromycetidae sp. Uapishka_2 | reverse complement strand
ACCATCGCCCTCTGCCCCCTAATCCAATTGCCCACATCGCTAACAAAGAGCAAACTCGGTGGCTCCTCCCTCCTCTTCCTCTTCGAGAACTTCGCATCCCTAAACGGCGCTATCAACATCGTTATCGGCGCATCGAGAACACTAATATACTTCCGCAAAACATTAGTAGTCGTAAGCGTATACAACTCCACCGGACATTTCCACCCCCCTTTCCCCACCATGAGTGCCGAAAGCCATTGTCGCGCGCCATGGTAAAGCGAGATGTGATTCGGGTGGGCGGAGACGCCTTGGCTGTCGAATGTTATCAGGGTGTCAATCGTAGCGGTTGGCTCGCTAGGCGTCTTTGAGGCTTTTTTGGAAGATGAGTTGAGGGTTGGGGAGAAGGCGTTGGAGAGTAGTTCTGCTATTAGGGGCGCGGGCCAGGTGGTTGTCATGCTGTCTGGGAAATTTGGGTCTTCGATTACGAGGACGTCGGAGGGGGAGCGGAGGCCGAGGAGGAGGGCGGAGGCGCTGAGTTCGGATTTGCGAGTTGAGCCTAGGCCGTCTGCGTTGCCTGTGTTGGGGTTGGATCAGCGAGGATCTTTAGTAGGGTTCATTTGAGTGGTGGCGTACCGCTGCTCAGACAGAGTATTTTCACATGGTTTCCGGCTTCTGGTGCTGTGAGCGCAAGGACTGTGGGCGAGAAAAACATAGCTTCGTCATCTGGGTGGGCGATTAGGAGGCAGATGCGCTTTCCCTTGAGGCTGGGAAAGGAAGAGCGGGATGCTTGGGCGGTGTAGAGCCATGCTGTTGCAAGGAGAATTGGGATTGCGAGGGCGAGGTAGATTTGCATTCTGCAGGCCCTCAATGGGGAGGGAATGGTATGGGCACGAACGGTTTTACGTTGAATCTGGGGGAAACAGTCGGATTTAAAGTCATGTTTATCTCCGGATAGGCAATGAATTTTGCCAAATATTTGTGCATCTTGAACCAATCTTCATTGCCTTTTATGGGAAATCGTAAAGAGCGTCGAGCCCAAGCTCGGACGACACCTATCACGGGGAATGATATTCATCTGAGCCAGCCAAACCGGGATGAGCCAAAGCAGAAGTCGCTCCTCGAAATTGCTGCTGAACGCCAATTGCTCGGTCCCTCTCCTGGAAGCTCAGCTCCTTCTATTACGACCACAAAGATCAATGCAGATGGTAGTCTGACAACTACGGAAGACTCGCCAGTAGAGGCAGCACTAGAAGCTACACCATATCTCGACGTCGCGCTCTACACCACTACCCTCACGTTGCTCAACTTCACTCTTACAGTTCTTGTGGAACACCAGTATGCTGCCGAAGCACTCAATCTGCGTTCGCTGTTCTATTCCAGTACCGTGGCTTCCCCGACCCCAATCTTGCTCCTCATACTCGTGGCTATCCTACACCCTCGCTCTGCCCATCCAGTGACCCAGGTGCTATTTGCGTCTCTCAGTGTGATCGCAGGGGCTTGGCTGGTACATGCAAGTAATGAGGATCCATACCTAGCTGTGATGCAGAAAGCGCCACCGTTGGGAACACTTTGGGTTTGGGCGGTTGTGGAGATGAGATGGGAATGGGCTCTGGGCTGCTTGGGGATTGTCGCAGGCTGGGGTTGGTGGAACGGATACTCGATAGTTTGAGCAGTCGTCGAATGAAGTACGGAATGCAAGGAGGCCAGTCAGGTCGGTCCTCCTCTCTCTGCGAGATGATTCAGCGACGCCCTGCATGCTCTCCTTTCTAAAGATCGAAACAGATTTCATTGCCCTGTTGTCAGCTGATGCCTCCTGTCGCTTATATGCGGCTACAATATGCGCCATCAAGGCGTGCTGAGTGATGGCATTATCAGACCCTCAAATGGTGCAAACCACCACAAACAAATTACAAGTCAACAAAGTCAACAATAATACGACTCCAATAGAGGTGAAAAGGCAGCGTAGACCAATAGCCCAAATTGGTTAATTCTGCTAGGTGTCAGCCACAGTGAGCAGACATGGGACGATTGCGAATCATCCGAAAGCGGACGAGGAGGCTTGAGACTTGGTCCTTAAGCTATGTGGCTTAAGGCTGAGAAGTTAAGGAGAAGGTGGAGAAGGTGTTAATAGATGCATATAGCACGTTCTCGTAAAGCCAATCCGATTTGTAGAGTACAGTAAGCACAGACAGTTTCGTGAGGAGTCGAAAGGATGAAGGTAGAGCATGTCCCTAGTGTTCTATTACTCGATGAGAATTCGACTGAGCTTTTCTACCCCGGATTTTAAGGGAATCGTACGTAATATTTACTTTTAGCAACGAATGGCTGTGTGCCTACGGACCCTACGGAGGTTGGTCCTTTGGCGATGAGGGGCCAGGCTTGGTTGGTTGGTTGACCGCTGTGAGCTGTGCGACAGTGTGGAGCTGGAAATTGGTCCAAGCGAGCCTCTCAGCACCCTCGCCTCGGAGACAGGCGGCAGTCCAGTCAATTTCTATTACCCCCCAAAAACATCATCACCAACCACCAAAGCTAAAGACAGCCTTGGGATGATGACCATCATGACCTTACTTTGACCACGTGAAAAGCTGAAAAAGTGAAAAGTGAATTGCGAATTCGTTACACAATTGATGAAATCATGGCTACTAATATCCAAACCTCCGCCATGGCTACGCATTTCTTTGTTCCTCAAGATCATAACATTCACGACAACATCATCCTTGCCTTTAGCTTCGCACCTTCCCGCCGCCAAACATGCCCATGCCCACTGGGATCCGCCATGCTGCCCAGAAGGGTACAAAAACTACCAAACCTCTGAAGAACGACTTCGATGAAAGACCAGACACAGTTGAGAGAAAATTGAGTGCTGAACGAAGACCCGCCGTCATGGATTTCTTTCACAAAGAAAAGCGCAGCAGCCTTGCTGGCATTGGCCGTTCCAATACGCCAGCCAAAGGCAGTCCCAAGAACAGCCCCAAATTGGCACCAGCAAAACCTGCAAGAATAATCATCGACATGGAATCTCCTCCCCTCGTCTTTTACGGAACTACGGCCAGCTCCTCCGGCGCTCTTCTTTCAGGGCAGCTCCTTCTAACAGTCACCGATCCAGAAATCAAATTGACGAGCTTGGAGATGGTCTTGATAGCTCGCATGACCTTCAAAAAGCCCGTCTCCAAAGACTGCCCCGACTGCAAACACAAGGACACCGAGCTCTTCAAATGGAAATTTCTCACTGAACCCACAAAATACAAAGAAGGCGGCCACACCTTTCCCTTCTCCTACCTCCTCCCAGGCCACATACCCGCCACAACCCACGGTCAAGTCGGCGACGTCGACTATATCCTCGATGTCAAAGCCCTTACCAGCATGTCCGACACCATCACCGTCTCTCGCCCTCTTACCGTCCAACGCGCCCTGCAGCCCGGCAGTGACAAGATCTCCAACCGCATATTTCCTCCAACAAACCTGAACGCACGCGTCGTCCTCCCCTCCGTCATCCATCCCATAGGCGAGTTCCCAGTCCAACTTCAAATGACAGGCATCATTGACAATGGCCTGCGGAATGTCGAACGGCGCTGGCGCATACGGCGTATCAACTGGCGTATAGATGAGCAGAGCAAAATCATCAGTCCTGCATGCTCAAAACACACAAGCAAAGTTGGTGGAGAGGGTAAAGGTGTCCTACATGATGAAACCCGCTCACTAGCCAATGAGGATATCAAATCCGGGTGGAAAACCGACTTCGACACCGCCGGCGGATCTATCGAGTTCGAGTTCAACGCCGCCATCAATCCCAATTGCCGCCCAGTGTGTGATGTTTCCTCACCTACCGGCCTGGAAGTATCCCATCTACTTATTCTCGAACTTATCGTCGCAGAGGAACAAACGGCAGGTGTGGGAAAGAATTTGGCTATGCCTACTGGCTCAGCGAGAGTGCTGAGGATGCAATTCAAGCTTACAATTACGGAGAGGAGTGGAATGGGGATCAGTTGGGATGAGGAGATGCCGCCCATGTATGAGGATGTGCCGAACAGTCCGCCGGGGTATACGAAAATGGATGACTTTGAAGGGGATTTGGGAAGCGATGAGGAATTGGAGAGGATGAGACAGTGAGCTTGTCCTGTCTTATATGTTGCATCGATTATGCCCTGTTGCGTCTTCTACGCGTGCTGCTGGACTGTTGCTCGAAGCTTTCTCTGGCTGGAGACGAAACATACCTTTACTGCTGCATCTTAGCGATAAGAGTTTGAAGTGTTTGAAGCGAGGTTCTGCTGGCTTGCACGGAGTGGCCATGGTTTAGGAGATATTTTAAGTATCTCTATCTAGTCCTCAGGCGTCCCTTTCCACAGCACTGTCTACTATCCGAGTGATAAGAATAAAAAAAAGCAAGATTACGTGTACCTTCCACATGCTGACAACGAATCTACCAACCAACGCAAACCAAGGCGAGGCACAATTATACGCAGGCAGAAAGGGTTGTGGGTCTGTTCAGAGACTTATCGAGGACACGGCAGAGAGCTGGTCCCTTATTTCTCCCTTTACGCCTACATTACGCAACTCATATGCATGTGAAATGCTGAAACATTTTCGAAACCAATTCTATGCCAACCATTCTCATTTGCGCATGCTATCTCTCAATGACCTATCCCCGAACCAGCTCAAACCATGATAGCAGTGCCACCAGGCGGTGGTGGATAGCTCCCATTGCCTCCACCAGGTGGCTTCTCTGGGCCCGGTGGTAAGTTCTCACCGGCCGATGGCTCCTTCTTCTTCTTCTTCTTCTGCTTCTTCTGCTTCTTCTGCTTCTTCTGCTTCTTCTGCTTCTTCTTGCTAGGACCTCCATCTCCCTCTTCGTCCTCATCCCCATCGCCTCGCTCCCGCTTCTTGGACGGCGGCCCACCCTTTGCATTGTTCTTCTTCGCCCCGCCACGCTTGTCCCCTACCGACATCTGTAGCTTTCTCAGTTGTTGCCGAACATGGGTTTCACTATCAAAGCATGGTCAGTACTAGACAGGTAAAATCAATCATGGAAGAGGATATACGTACCGCGAGCGTAATGAGCGAGTCGTATACCCGCAGAATTTCTGATCGCCCCATCGTGTGGTTCCCTTGACGGTGGCGTTCCAGTCGTTAGCCTCTCGTGCCTCCGCTTCAGGACCGGTCCCGTTGTGCTTCTCGCGATGGTGCTCGAAGATGGATAATTCTTCATGAAATGATAGCCGTTGGTTAGCAACATGTTGGGGAGAGGGAGGTCGTGTGTGTTTAGCTTACCGAAACGAAGCCTATTCCAGGTCTCCTGGTCGTCTTCGCTGAGTGATGGATCCGGCTTCATAGGAAAGCGGGTATCCAACTTGTTCGGTATTGTAAGCGGCCGTGATCTTTTTATACTTGGTTATTCAAAACTCATAACTTACGGGTCCTAAATCATCCTCAGACTCTTCAGCCTGGGCGGGCCCCATGGGTCCCGTCTCTGCTGGAGGCAGAGGAAATTGAGAGCGCACGGGATCCAACAGAGGATTCGCAACGTCTGCGGTGTTTTGCCGGTCAGGGAGACGTGGGGTATCGGGAGGGTACCATATGACTGTCAGTTGCACTGTTGTCTCGGGACTCAAATCTGTAGGAATGATCCAGTGTCGGTGTCCTGACGGCGCAGCCAGCAAGACCATGAGTGGGTCGACGAAGATCTCGTGCTCGATCTCCGCTTGTGTGGCTGCGTCTACGTGAGGATAGAGTGGTATCCAATCTGGTGGGACCCCCAGAAAGGTGCGAGTGGAGTCGAGAAGCGCTGTATACTGCGCTGCTGTCTAAGCTCTGTTAGCCTTTTTGTTGTTGCAGGGTAGAGGATCAAACGAGGCTCACCAAGGTCCCTGTGGCTGGAGGATTATTGAGACGAGAAGTACTGATATCTTGACAAAAAAAATGCAACGTCCGCATCAAACTTTGATTTGGAAACTATGAGAGATTTCGGAAGCAGCCATGATGCTTGTTCAGTGCTCGTGAGAATTGTTGTAGGGATATGTTATGGACATACCATCTTCGTCGCTCTGTGGACTACGGTGACTAGAGCTGTTAGAAGTCATGTTTCTGGCTTTGAAAGCTTCTTGTAATCGTTGTCTAAGGAGCGGAGGGAGCAGAGAGTTGTTGGAAGTGTGGAAGGAAATGCAAGAAGGAATTGGAAATCGTACTTATGTAGCAACACGACAGTGACCTTACTCTTTTGAGCTATTATCCCACTCGGTGCTCCTGATTTCCTGGTACCGGACGGTCATTAGAAAAAATTGTCATCTCACTCGGTCCTCCTCTGTCCTCTACCATACGGTCATTAAAAAAGAATAAACCGAAACAAAGATTATCCATAAGCGTAGATATGCCTATAGGTTACCCGGTATACAATGAAGTCTTACATACCTTCAAACAGGACAATACTTAGGACTTTATAATGATTAGGGTTTGAAGCGAAGCTGAAAAATATATTTATATATCAGTTCCTAAGAGCATCCGCAAATACACATCAAGCTCAGTTGTGACTCGCTGCCTATAAGCACCAGCCTAGAGGCAGCTCATGGATCCAATGTACGAAGTAACTAGATCAGAGAGAAAAAGGTATCCGGTTATAAAAGGGTCTATAACATGATTATAGGCTTAGGCGCTAAAGACTAGTGTGTGTTACTCTTGGATAACATACGTAATTCAAGACCATGCTAGGTACAGCTCTTGGCCATGTCAATGATAATTGTGCCTTACGACTGTCGACTTCTAGCTAACAGATACTTGACAGCAAAGGGTTGTCGCTCCAAAGACAAACTCAAGACCCTGCTAGACCGTAGTCCCCATGTCCATGCCCTTGCCCTTACCCTGGTTCCCACACCCTCTACGTCTTCCACCACATGGCGCTCTGGGGCCGTGCGTAGGTCGCTTGCCTGCTGCCACGGCAGACAGCTTCTGTTTCTTCGATGCTGGGCCATCTTCCTCCATGTCCTTCTCATCATCGTCCTCTCCCTCTGCTTCACCTTGCACGTCAGGGCCGTAGCTTCCGTACATGTTGGAAAATTCGTTGCTAGGACGAACTCCCAAGGTGTAGGACAATTCGTGTCCATCCGCCGATCCACTCTCGCCGTTTTCCCCATGTTCGATGTCTCCTACGGACCCGTTTGCCGCCATGGGTTGCTGCTACGTCGGTGTCCTCGTTTCTCTTTCGCTTCCTGCCTCTACCTTCTATGTCGAATTTCTTTTTACCCCCTCGTGTATCTCCCACGGAGACCATCAGAGCTCGCAAGCTCTCTCGGATTTTTGTCTCTCTGGCAAGGGTAAGATTAGTACCATTGTGCGAGAATAAAGGCTCATGCTAGGCTTGTCAATGGAGAGAGGTCCAGATGACTTACCGAGAGCGAAGGGAGCCGCCCTTATATTTCATGAACATATTTTTTCCATCACGTGAGACTTTTTCTGCGACAGTCTCATTCCAATCATCTCTTTCTTGTTGCTCTGTGCTTAGTTCAGCATCAAGGCGTTTGGCCCGATGGTTTTCGAAGACGGATAATTCTACATACATCCAATACAGCCGTTAGTACGTAGGGCGATAAAAACGAGGTACAAGTGCTTCTTTCCCTGACGTACCATTTCTCGATCTTCTCCACTGTGTCTTCTTCTTTTCATCGAGCCTACGATCGGGCTCGATGGGGAAACTAATATCGTTCTAGGGTCGCATGAGCGCTTGTATAGAAAGACTGCAGGGACACGTATGACGGAACGGACACTTACAGAGCTCGAGAAAACTGGATTTGAGCCTGTGGCTCGGTTCGAAGACGCTTCAGGTGAGCCATCGGACGGCTGGGAAGCGTTGTCTGGTATGGGTGTGTTGAGCAGAGGAGTGTTGCCTGATGTGGCTCCACTGAGCGCTATAGCCAGCTCGAGGGCAATTACGAGCACTCGAACAAGCGCGTTGAGCCCCACAGGAGGTTTGTTGTCATGTTTTATATGTATATACATAGCCGTTATGTGTAAAGCGCGGTGGTGATGCAGTGTAGTAGTTAGAAGCGTTTCTATACCTATATATAAGTTTGAGAGCTCATTGTAAGCCAGTACTGCCAAATTTAGTGATTGCAGGACCACCAGGTAGATCCAACAGAGGACTAGCTGTCAAGATGAGATGCAGTTACTTGAGGCCTCAAAGCCCAAATATAGCTGTCAATAGACGTAAAAGAGCAGAGAACCAGTACAATCGTGTTCTAGATTCGGCTCGAGTTCGTCGATGGAGTCTCTGGAATAGGATCTGATGCCTGGTTTGCTGCCCAAGTCATGGACAGAAGGTGTTGGAGTTGAAGTACAAATACGACCAGGTACATTCTCCGAATTCATGACGAATATTGCACCTCAATACCAAAGCCTCTGACCATGTTCTCGCCATCCCTGGGGTCAACGATTACACCGCAACTGTACAGTAACTCCTTCACTCTGCCTTCCCAAAGCACACCCAAGCCTCCTCGTTGATCCAGACGAGCTTTGAGACAGCCCGCCATATCTTCCTGTGCATTTTTGCTCAGCGTTGAATCATGGAGGACGGGTAGGCCCATCTTCTGTCGTGCCCAAGCTAGATCTTGGGTTACTGACTTTGACTTCTGCCGCCATAGCTCGGTGCCAACGTGCAGCTCACTCTCGTAGGAGTAGACGTTGAAGTCGAAGCGTGAACACAACGTCAACATTGGGGAAGCGAGAACCGAGTATGTACTACTCAGATTACCCATGAGAGGATTCAAGGTCAAAGTCATTGTGTATGGAAATCCAGTATGAGATGGCAGCGTCGCGAATCGTAGTCCTGTAGAGATACCGCCAGATTTATTAAGCAAGCCATAATAGATCTCACCACCTGCCGAGAAGCGGCCATGTGGTTGCGAAGGAGCATAAGCTGTTGCAAGTGCTGCTGCTTCATTTGCGGTCGCTATCGTAGGATCAGGTGAGCTTTCGAACACAGGGTGTGTAGGTGGCGGATCTGGTCCGAAATTATACAACCCCCGTACACCGAACAAGGCGCTATCAGTGCTGTAGATGTATTCGGTATTGTGTTTCGCGGCATCATGCTGGAGGTGAGCAAGTATTGTACCGCCATTTGGCAGCCGGGAGTCGCTAACACATGATACTTTGAGCTGAGTCCTGGGGTTTATGCGGCGGAGATAAAGAGCTTCGAGGGTGGATTTTGGCAGAAAAAGACGCCCATAGAGCAACGCCTCTCTCTTGTCTACTCGTTTGCCTTGATGCCAGATCTCCCACCACTCAGGCTCGTCTGGTTGTCGTAGATCTTGCAATTGGCGATAGCCTGGGACAAGGTGATGCAAGTCGACAGCATTGCTTTTGGACGCAAGTGCCCCCAATGAGAGTGACGAGTAGAGGTACGAGAGCGAACCATCTACAAGGCCAACGCTGCCAAGGGTGTAGGAAGTAGCAAAGTTTGGCGAGGAGAGCGAGGAAACGTGGAAGCGGAGGCCATTGGGTGTTGAGAAGTCAATCAAGTCTATTGATCATTAGTAAGTGGTCTATAGCGGATACCTGATATTCGTATACTTCGGGATGTGGCCGTCAAGGTGCCGTATGAATTATCCCGGTCCCAGCGCGAAGCTTCGTAGAAGGCGTTCTGGACATAGTCCATGAACCCAAGCATATTGGGTCACGTCTTCAAGGGTTCTCTCAAAATCATATTGACAGCACCGTCAGCTCTTTGTCCGAAGCTTGTTGGTCATTATGGGATCATGGTTCTCGAGATCCAGATCATGCTTCCTCTTCTGGAATTGATGAAGATCTTAGGAACGCGACCGGGTCCTCAGCCAATCATATCAGTCCTTTTAATGAGAAAAACATGAGGTGTTTTACTCGACTAGCGCCGCTTTGAACAACATGCATTGAATTCAGGTCATCAAGGTTGTACTAATTCATGTGGCGGCAGTTTACTCAAGTCGAGTCATGACACATGATACATCAGACTCGGAGTTCAACTCGATAGTGGCCAAAGAGACCTTGCCGAAAGATGGTGCGGTGACGAGATCCCAAATGGCATATTAATACCTTAACCCTGCTCGCAAATTGATTGTAACATTTCAAAGGGTGTGTTACGGTAAGGTGCCTGTCGATAGCCGATGATACGAAAACACACTCATTCACACGCGCGTTATGCCCCATGCAAATCGCGCTTGCAGTGGAAATCTCTACTGTTTGGTTTTGAAAGCGGTATGATTCACGGTTGTATACTTCAACGATCAATATGAAGGAGTCATCTCTGATGATTCACGATAATTATGTTTGTAACGAGAGACTATTCACTTCGTTCTTTCCGTCGGGTTATAGACCTGCACGACATGGCTTTCTTGACCATGTTAGTGAATGGCAATAAGTCTCGTGCTTTAAGATCAGACGTACAGTTCTTGCATTCTTCAAGAGTGAATATGGCCATGTTTAGACCATGACATGCTCGAGGTCAGAATCGGGAGAGCCTGATAAGATTAAGGGCAAAGTCTCAGTCACACCAACTACGGGAACGGCTCCACTGAACACCGAAGCCACCGGTCTGCAAGGTTCTGGGGATGCTCCTGGAGAGAACCAATACAGCATGCTTTGCATTGTTCGACCCCTAGCGATAGAGAACAATTTTGGTCTATGGCATTCGTCTGCTGGCCGGCAGGAAACCCTAGCTTCCCCGTGGCGCAGCGCACGGCATTCTTTGCAACGGGCTAAACAGTGGTTCGGCGTGTGAATAATGTGCAGCGAAACTGTGTGAAGCCAATCTTTCGTGCAAAATTCCGCGATACTAGCTGAGATTGATTATGGCTGGAAAGAAGGAGAGAATTAATAGGTCTGAAAAGCTCGATGTAAGACTCATGAATATCCACTGTGAATGGGGTTTCGCCTCTTCGCCCGGTTCTGGTGCTGCCTGTACCGGTGATTGCGCATGGGAATTCGCATGCAAAATGGTACCATCAATTTCAAACTGGGATCAAGAAATCAAGGTTTTACAGCGCTAACCACCAGAGCTTGCCAGTCCATTCCCATCTCGCCGCGCTCAAACTTGCCTCTCATGAGCTTCTCGTACTTATCAGCAACCTCACCAATCAAGATCTTCCCTAACAGCAACTTCATGAGTTCGAGATAATTGTCGACGTTGCCTTCATTTGTCCTGAAATTAAGTGCCTTAATCTCGACTCCGGAGAACCCAATGGTGGTAAGGGTTGCCTTGATGGCTTCAGAATCGGTCCACGGACCTGATAAACTAGGTGGCCCGGTGAATGACGGCACCACTTCTTGGACAGAGGGGATCCAGCCAGGCTTGGTCCAGCAGGTAAAGCCAGTGCGGCCGCCTTCTCGCAATATACGATGGGTCTCTAGATGATGGGATATATTAGTGGATTCGCAACATATGTTTGTGGGAAATTACCCTTCAACGCTTTGACAGGATCAGGCATCAGCTGAGGCCCAAAATTCATCAATACATGCGAGAAATAGCCGTCACCGTAATGGACCGCCTTGTATCCATATACGCTGTCAGCCCACGACTCGAGATCTAGTTGGACACACAGAGGAGCTGCGATACCTGGGCATCAATTCGTTCCGCTTCGGCTTTCCCCTTCCAGCCATTTCTCTCGATCCTTTGGGTAGTCATGTTGACCATAGTCTGATCAATATCGCCAGATATCACCCTCATGTCACGGTTACTAGTGCCACCACCCTCCATCAAGCGAGCCAGAACCACGCCTCCTCCACAAGCGTTATCCAAAATCACGGCGCCGGCTGATGGCATAGGTAGGAGACCACACTGGAATAACATTGCCTGAGCCGGCGGTCCTGTACCAGTCTCTGCTGCATTCTGAGCTGAAGCTGATTTAGAACGCTGATCTTACTTTTGCCATGGACGAAAGGCCTTACCAGAGCTGGTAAACTTAGAGTGATATGGTGCGTCTGCCATAGCTGAGAGTGTGATGGATATGTGGAAAGAGGGCGTCAACCGCGTTTTGTAAGACGACTGAGATAGGACATATCAAAACTCAAAAGAACGGGTTTCTTTTCAGCTCCACTACAAGGTTCTTACCAGGCGAGCCATGTCGTTTTGGGCTAGCTTGATTGTTGAAGAGATGGATGACTCAGCAGCCGCTTGGCTGTTGCATTGTAGCTGTTTCCTGCACCTAGCTTTCACAGTAGCACTATCCAGTAGCACCAATAGAAACCCTTTTCATCAGTATCTTTGTCCATGTCTTCATTGTGGACTCTACGCAGGGTATCCACGATGTGCCTTTTCAATGTGTCATGTTCCACCAAAGCCGAAGGATACTGGAAATCATGCACCAATAAACGCTGGGACATATCATCATTTCATTGTTCATGTAGCGCTGTGTGCTATAGCTGAAAAGAGGGTTCACCGAGTAGAACTATGTATGTAGAGCGAAACAGGCTTCTTTTCTGCCGCGCGCCCCGCTGCTAAACGGCTTTCGCAGCAAGAAAATGGAAATGTATTAAAATACAAGCTTAGGTTTCTTCTTGACCATCCTCATCCACATCAAGCCCCTTTTTCACCAACTCCTTGTCTCTGTCCACTTTGATATTATCGATAATCACTTGACGGATCTTGACCTTGCGCGATTTTGCCCACTGTTCAAATTTATTCTGCTTGCTCAGGTATTTGGCGTATCTCAGGGCATCCTTAGTGTAGGTCCTCCAACGCTTTTTAATCAAGGTTTTGGTTGCCTAGGGCAGAAAGCCATGTCAGTAAGCCAGAATCATACAAGAACGAGCAGAAGAATGATGCCTACGTTGGCTATCTTGGATCCTCGCCGCGATATGTTTTGGCCTGACTTGCCAGTCCCACGCTAAGCAGAATTATTTATTAGCTTTAGAAGCAACCCCATATACTCATATGCTTACCTTCTTTTCTGCCACAACCGTCTTTGGGAGAAATCTCTTGCCTTTCCAGGACACTGGTGTTTCTGCCGCGAAGGCGCTTTCCACAACATTCCTCGCATATTTATTCTTGCATCTTGCAATCTGGTCAGGCCAGGAAAGCTTCGAGCCGTTGGTGGTCTGGTGTGCAGAATAGTCGGACTCGAGGCGGAAGACTGCGGGTTCCTCTGCAGCACGCAATCCACTGTTTCTGCTGTACCTATTGACCTTTGGTGTAGGTTGGCGGCGTACTTGCTTGACGCGGGCGTGCTTTTTGGCCTTTGGGGCAGAATCACTGCCCTTGGGTTGGTCATCATCCACGGGTTTCATGCTCATGGTTGTTACAGGATCCGGCTCATCATGAGCATCGGAGGCCTCAAGCCTGGCTCCAATATTCTACTCAAAAGCATTATCAAACGGCTTCGTACCTATGTTTGGCACAGTTGCAGGCTCAACATTTGTCTCAGATGTGGCAAAAGTGGGGACAGAACAGGTAATAATGGCCTCTTTTGGGCTCGTAATCTCTTCGGAAGGTGGCGTCGAGGACTCAACATCCGTGAACTCCTGGTCTTCGTTGTCGCTATCATCATCTACATCGAGGTCATCAGCGGTGGCGTCGTGTGAACTTGGAAGCGCGTCTTCCTGTTGGTAAAGGATCTCATCGATAGGTGGTGCCTTCACCTTGACCGTCACCCTTCTCGTCCGTGGCACGTCCCCGCTTCTTTCTAGTTCTGCCAGCCGAGTCACCCTTGGGAGCTACCGCAGACAAAGCGGCAGAATTGTTGACCGTAGACTCCATCCTCGAAGCTACCTGTTCCTCAGATAGACCCGGTGTCTCGATAAGGATTTTTACTGGTTGCGAATTGTGGGCACACTTCTTTGCATCTCTGCTAGCCGGCACAATAATCGCGGCTACGGTGGGAAAGGCGGCAGGATCGTTGACGCTGGGATTGTCTGCTGTTGTCAATGGCCTAGCAGAGCTGCAGGCTTTGCTGTGGGTTTATATTTATAGTGGTGGACAGAAAAAGGCATACTAAAGTAAGGTTATTTTTGTGGTAGTAGACAGAATTTTATAAATCCAGAGTGAGTCTTGTAGACGCTGTCAGAATATTATAATGAGAGAAGATTGAGGGTTTACCAGCATCAATCGCAGAAAAACAAGTGGTGTTTTATATGTATAATACCACCGAGAACAATAGAGAAGTGAGAGCTCGGTAATAGAAATGAATCAATTAACAGCAGATACAAGTACGTAGGCTTGAGGTATGGGAGATGTACGAGGGAGAGTTGAAAAAGAATGGAGGGTTGCAGAAGTATGAAGGAGGGTTACAGAAGTGTGAAAGAGAGAAGTAGCACCGGATGTTGGTACGTTGTAAGAGTGAAGCTGTCAGTGAACCATTAAGGAGAGCAGTGTTCATACGAGTAACGGGCTTCACTTTGTCGTGACACAATTCCTCTGTTCGAATCTCTGATTTGATCACGGCGGTGACCTATACATAGGATATATATGATTATACCTTATTTTGCGGGAGTGCGAGTCGTCTTGCATGGAGAATAAAATGGACGGCCGACTCTGTGTTGAACATAGGGAGCAAATAAAAAGCGTATAGAAAATCTAGTAGGTAGTCAGTCGCTCTTGCATTGTATGCAGTATACTAACCTACCATTTTCAGCTCCGGGTATGCAGGAAAGGAGAAAACACCGCACAAATGATTATAAGAACAGCAAAGCCCAAGGGATCTGCCGCCATATCACAACTCCCATAGGCATGGCAGCATTCCTCTTGGATACCAAAGGGACAAACATACTCTCGAGTCAATGGATGGACATAAGGACAATGCAGCACCAGAAGAGCGAGCTCCTTTTCTATGTTGATGCTGAATCTGTGCACAACTACCTCATTGAGATTACTGTGGTAAATGCCGCTGGTACAGATACATTGAATACCCTCGTCGTGCACGACATACCCTGGTGGCAGATATACGACGAAGCCAATCGCTCCGACAAGCTGTGCCTGGACTCTTCGCGCAGAAAGTTAGGTTTGGATGCAAGATGAAATTTTCCGGACAGCTGTAATGTGATGAATGCGACTGATGCCGCGGAGCGTTTGATTCTGGCCAACACAAATGATCCGAGGGCACGATTCGTGGAGTCTTCTCGCGGTTCGGTTGATGTCCACAGAACTCGGAACTTCCTGCGACAGAATTGTGAACTCGGTTGGGTTCTCGGCGATCACACAGCAATGGGTCTACTTACTCTATGGGAGAAGGCTCCCTGGCTTTTGGCACGCAGGCCAGGACGATATCTTTGTGCTCTGTCGACTCGGTCATCCTCTCACTAAAGTGGCTCATCGTGCCATGACAGATACCAGTAAGCTTAAGATTCTGGCTGAAGATATTCTCGGAGACGCGAGAGAGTAGTACTTCTACACAGGGATCCGAATTGGGGCTGGGATTGAGAGTCTGGTGACGCACAGGGAGTCACGCATGTCAAAGCGGTGCAATCTTGCCTCTATCAAGTTTTCTGCTGATTGAAGAGGATTCATGTAAGTTTGGATCGAAAAAACTGGATACCAGTGCCTTTCTCATGGAGACATGGTATATTGGACCTACTGGAACCTGAGGGTCAAGCATTGAGAATACCAATGATGTAAAATCAAAGCAATTTTCGACTTATCTTTGGCATCACTATTTGATCTCAGCTGATCAGCTTACCGGTGCAAATACTGTCTTTTCTTTCTTCTCCATTACTTATAGTAGAGAAAGGAACAGATACCGCGGTAATGGATAAGCCTCTCAATCTATTCAGGAGCATCGTAACCACCCTCGTGTTCACAAAGCACTGCCCAAAAGAACTCTGTAGCATACCACCCATAGCTGTCTGCGTTATATATGGCGAGGCCCTTGTCAAGTGCCCTAGCATCTTTCCATCCGTATCCATCATCCTGGTCAATCACTTTTCCTTTATGGATGCTTTCAAGGAACCAATCCCAGTGCCTTTAATAAGGGTAGAGTCCGTGAGCCGAGTCATTATGCACAAATACGAGTAGGAGAGGACACTTACACATATTCATGTAAAAGTATGCTTCCAAGAAGAAACATATCCAGACTGATTCCTTCTTCCGCGAACGTTTTACACTCACCCTTGCGGTCGTCGCGATTGGGATAGACCCTAGCATTAGTTAGGAAACCCTTTGAAATATGAAGCCTGATTAGAGAGAATACTCGCCAGGCATCCTCGCTTAGCATCAGAATGGGGATCTCTGTATCATAAAAACATAATTCCGCTGGGGGGACATTTGTGGGCCTTTCAGGCCCCGCTGTGATCGTGATGCGTCCCATAGCAGCCGCCCCTGAAGTACTATTACCACCGAGTAACTTTTTGAAAACATCCATGACGATCTGTCTATCCTTTGCGTCGAAATACTTTGCAAAGACGATATCGTTCGATAAATCAAGTGTGGTCGTCGCGTAGCTCATCAGCTCAAGGGCATTGGCGAAAGCGCCGCTGGTTGAGTTTGCAGGACTGATGAGCTTGCCACCTTTGTGAGGGTCGTTGACATCAACGCCATGGCCTATGGTCGGATTCGCACGCTTGATCAGTCGCAAGTGGCCGATGCTTGGGTTGGTACGTTTCGCGATAGCCTCGTAAGAGATCGATGATCGTTCAAGTGCAGGGACCGTTGCTGAAAGAGCAATGAAGGGAAAGAAGCTGAGAAGAACCGCGAATTGGGAAGATTGCATAGTGTATGTGCGTATGTGTATGCGTGAGGGTACTCTACTGATTTAGCACATACAATTTGGGTAAAGATTGATCTTTTGATGGGGGGCACGCCAACAGCAAATGAGCAATGGTTGAGTACTTGATTTCTGGAGAAGCGAAGAAACCTTAGGATGAGAAGCGTACTTATATCCTTGAGGGTCTCCATTTGACTGCTAGGTATGGGTTGTCGTGTGTACGCACTCACAGCGCGGGTCTTTCGAAGATTTTCGCAAAGATAGACCAGATATGCACTTCGCCGACTCGGAATTCAACAGCTAGCTAGGTCCTCCATCTGAGTAGGCCTGGTCCCTGGTCGAAGCCGCATCTTCCTACGAGGGTGGCAAATACACAGCTGAAATATCACTGCCGGTGTCTTGAGACCACGACCCGATGTGAGGTTCCTAAGGCCGTAAGTGGTATTCTTGAAAGCTGTATTGGAAGCAATGACAACGGAAACCCTGATTCCAAATGGGCGGATGATGGCATACGTCGGCATTGAGTTGTCGGGCTGTGTTGGATAGAGGCGTCACATCAATGCCTTCCATGTTACAGAGTATCGTCTCGACGAAGCGGTTTCTGGGCGGCTGCAATCGTCCCCAGTCAGCACTTCTCTCTTTCACCTTGAGCAAATGCACTTTTCGGCATGAAGCAGTGCTGGAGAGTGAAATGCATGCTGTCAAGATTAGTAATTTTACTATGGTCTTGACGATCATATTCACAATCAAGTGATTTCAGGCAATGGCCACTGACTGCCGTAAAGCCCAAGTACAAGGATAAACAGGATTCGACAGGTGACTGCAAGATCGCATATCTTATGAGGCTGGGATTGGCCATATGAGGTTCAAGCCTGATACTGTTGTGGGGCCGACGTTGTAACCATCTTTCAACTGCAATTGCTAATGTCAGACACGTGCAAGTGGAGCAAAGATGATGACACGATCTTTGAACATGATTTGACCCCATTGTCCTTCACTGAGTAGTCGTCAGTCTTGCTCACGTTACGCTTCTCACTCCTTGTTACTCCTGACATTAAAACACAATATTCTGGACGCTTGTTGAATCTATCGTGATCGTCTCGTGCGGGCCTCGCCCATATTTGACTTTTCTTCCATCTAGTTTGCAATCCTGACCGTCCGCATGCAATACCTGTTCCTTTGTTCCATATTCCCACCATCGAATGGACGACCAATGAATTCGTGGCTTAGTAGACAGGCTCAGCATGTATTTGTATCCAGGCTCAAGACCGTTGACACCACATGCAACATGATCATGATCGGTATCATTGGCGTAGTCCGGAACATTCTTTGCTAGAGGTTTACCGCCGGTGCTCAAACGACATCGAGTGAAAGGTGTCGAGAAAGTAAGTGGGGTGTTTGGGTAGAGGGTATGAAAGAGCTCCTCCTGGAGAGGTACGATAACTTTACGTGGCGGTTTGAACCGATAGTCATGAAATGGTGGTTCCAATTTGCAGTATGTTGAGCAGCAGCGTTGTTTGACCTCGCAGCCATCCGTCAAGGAGGTGATAACAAATGCTCCGTGTTTCAACATCAGCCTGGGGTCAAGATCATCGGCGAAAATGGTTATTGGATTGGGATGGTGTGATGTAAGTGTGACATTCAGGATGGGGACTTGCAAATTGGCGTAGGAGTGCGTGGTTGAGGATAGGGAGAGGGAGGCGGAGATTCTTGGTGTTGACTCATTATCCATTGTTCTTCTTTCGTTGATCACGATGTTGACTACAAGTCCCAGCTCTGTTGATGGAAGATTTGGATCCTGTTTTGAGCTGTGGTCGGTCGTTGAAGATGAATCATCATTGTGTAACATTCAAGGTGTGGCAACGATGTAGGCTGCTCCAAGGATGACGCATACTACCCCTGTGCTTTCTTTACCTATCTTTGATAAGCGAAGATTGTTGGGAAGCCGGGAAGCATGAATGTCTGTCTCTGTAACCCAATAGGCTTCGAACCCGAAGTATTCAGCTCGTCTGCCTACGGCAATAAGATCCAGAAATGTGGAACCTTTTCCGTTGATCAGATCGTGGGAAAGCACCTAAGCTCTGCCTGAGACCGAATAGGGGGTGGACCAGGATTTACATTCAACTCTCTCAGCCACCTACCGATAAATTTTTGTAACAACGATTATCTAGCTCTCGCCACCAGAAGGCCGTTCTCATCCTAAAACCTCTTAGAATGAACTTGTTGCGAACGTAAGATCAAGTCAGAAAGGTCAGAAACATCATCAAATTCTAATAACACCAGAATGACGCCCGGGCTGGCTGCTGTTGCTAAGGATTTTGGCAGGGTACTACCTACTTGGGCATCTACGCTGTTGGACCCAAGGCATTGAGGTAATCTGTAACTAGACAATGATGAGAGAACGTTCCGTCTATCGGTACTGGGATAGCGTGTCGGCGAAGACGTGCATGTCCCGCTTATGCCAGGGGATGAGTTCCATTAGTGGCAGGTGCCCACATAGACTAGAACGATCTTAGCGCAGCGAAATCTTGGCGCCCACTCAGCCTTACGATGCCGAATATCAAAAAGTTCTCAGCCTACACTCTACCATTTCCCTAAATCGCTGTCGCATCTACGACAACACCCTTTCACAATGCCCAAATCCAAGCGCGCAAAAGTCGTGCACATGTCCAAGACCCAAAAGAAGGGCAAAGAGTTAACCCTCCGCCTCTACGCCAACATCCAAGAATGCATCCCCAAATACCCCTACATCTACGTCTTCAGCGTGCATAACATGCGAAATACTTACCTCAAAGATGTGCGGACACAATTATCTGACAGCCGGTATAACGACCCCCTTCTTCCTCCCTCTCTTCGCTACTCCTCATCTCAACTTGCCCACAAAAGATTCTTCGCAACAACCCGCTAAAGCCCCTCCAGCCTCTTCTTCGGCAAAACAAAAGTAATGGCCGTCGCCCTCGGCCTCACCCCCGCCAGCGAACCCCACACCAACACCTCCCTTC
>JASZXT010000508.1:0-19659 GCA_035521555.1 Lecanoromycetidae sp. Uapishka_2 | reverse complement strand
GGGATACAGCCAATATAGAGGTGGGAGAATAGAAGGAAAGAGTGGATGGGAGGAGACAAAAGAAGCATTAACGACGAGGGAGAGACCTTGCGTGATTATGGATCATGGCTTGTTAAAAGAATTTGGCTT
This sequence comes from Lecanoromycetidae sp. Uapishka_2, assembly GCA_035521555.1. NCBI lineage: Eukaryota > Fungi > Ascomycota > Lecanoromycetes > Lecanoromycetidae sp. Uapishka_2. The sequence continues at coordinate 19,530 of JASZXT010000508.1, read as the reverse complement.
CGCGAACAGAGAAGGGACAAGGTGAATATCAACATTGGGACTTGTGGTCGTCGTTGATGCTGAAAAAGAGTGACGGAGCGGTTCCCTGTTTGATCAGAACACGTAAGCTTATGGTAACAATTCTCTGTGCATTCTTCGATCTGAGGTCCCACTCTTCTTCAATTGACTTTCAATTTCGGAGTGTTCGCTTGTGGATGATGCGTTTGTTAGATTAAAGCTTATTCTCTCGCCTAGTTCTTTCAAGACACACTCAATCCAGATCAGAACAGTCTCGAATATAGAAAGTACGTTGACGGAATGGCAAAGTGATGTTCTCAGACTCCTAAATCTTCGACACCACCATCGTAGTAGATATTATACTAATATATCTCTACGGAAAGGGAAACCTCAGCCACAGCGCAAAGCAATAAATTGTATCCGAATTTATGAAAAGCGATTCCTACCGGGGAATACTTCCGCACTTTCACCTCCCCATCCTATGAGCGTTCCTTACCCTCCGTGAGATTCACTAGAGGGTGCTTCGAATACGGTGAAGTATAACCGGTGGTGGGGCCTTGTTGATAAGGCAACTTTTTTGTTAAGGCTGATGTCACCGGTCCGATTCGATGAGAACTGGTCGTAAGGCCATATTCAGGAAATGAAGAGAAAGCGCTGAGCTGCCACCTACAAGCTGTGCATTGTCCACATCTTGGGGGAATGCCACCAGGTCGGCAAGATTCTCGAATTGAAATTCGCTTCATGGCGATGAATCCTGTGACAGCTTCCACAAATATTTGGATGAGGAATGGCACTTCGCTTGTAGACGAATTACTATTGCTAATCCCAGAGACAGGGAGATGATGGTAAGAGAAGGTTCCGTGATACGGAGAGACTTTGTCTTCAAGACTTTTTCAGTGTAGTCCTCGTTGGGTTGTAATTTGGTTGTCGTCATCGTACCCAGGTTCTGACGTCTCTCAGCATCTTTCGATCTAGCTTCCAGCGCTTTCAACGAATCCTTGGACATGGCACAGCTCATAAGCTTCCTTGACATCTGCCCCGTAGGGCGTGTTAGATTTTGGACAGATCTGGAAATGCTATCGATCCCAAATGATCCAATAAGGTCGCCTCCATCGAAGGCTTGGCTGAGCAAGTATTATCGGAGAAAGCCATCCGAAGGTATATCAACGCTCCCTCGAGGTATACTATTGGTTCCCGGTGGCTTCCCTGTAGCTTCCGTGGGGCCGATGGGTTAAAGCTGTGAACCATCTTTCAGCCTTGCGTGCCAAGTAGGTACATCATCGCAGAACTCCACTTGTAAGGTAGCGCATTGCTCGACTTTACCCCGGATTGCTGCGGAGGTGGAATTCGAATACCTGAGATCAACAGGCTTCCTCCGAATTCCTTCCTTCTTCTCTTTCCGCAAATTCGCATATTCGAGAGAAATACTCAAAAAGCACTATGGTCATGACAATAAAGATTACAGACGTACATTTTGAGACTTTTCAAGTTTTCTTAAATCGTTATTGAGATCTAGTATCCACCTACCTTTCTCCCATAGAACCTTCTGGTAGTATATCTTCATTTGTCAAGTAACAATCGCAGCTGCCACAGTCATGGAGAGCACTACCAACCTTTCGCGCACTGAATCCATAGTCGACTTTGAAACACCAGCAATTCTGCACTCGCTGAGGGACCATAAGGATCTTAGAGCCGAGGACTTGAGGCGAGAAAGTCTGATCAAAATCAAAGTCGAAAAGAAAATGTTCAAGAACCAGCCCATCTGCAAATTTGCCAGAGATTTGGTCTCCCAATCCGGGTACACTTTTCATTGCTTGAAAGAGCGGGTAGAGAAGAAAGTTGAACGCTTCCAGGACCGTTGGGACAAGAGAAGAGGTATACCGTCCCATCTTACTGAAAAGGGTGCCAGGTTACTAAACACCATGCGTCACAGAGAAAACCCACGACGACTCAATCGATGCAGAGCACTCTTACTGCTGGACCTCCTCGCGCAGAGCATCTCGACAAGCACAAACCACCCGCCTTCATGCCATTGCTCTAGCGAACCCTAGCAATGAGATACTACACATCCAGCGCTCCCGTAACCGAGACCGGAAACCGAGTGAAGCGGAAATGACAGAGAGGCCGAAGAGCATGGAGGTTCTTCAACTCGTCCAGCAGGAGCTGCCGTCAGCCATGCGCCGTACGAGGGCCATGTCCAACCTCACGGCTGACACCGTTGATACTTTCTTGGTCAATTCAGGGTCTTCGACAGTGTTGAACAGCTCGCCCTCCGCTTGCAACTCGTCGTCGCCAACGACGACGAGCAGCTGGCGGTGGTCGAGTGACATTACAACTGCCTTGGCTCCAAGTGCTCCGAAAAGCTGCATGCGATATCCGAAGACCAGCAAGCAAGAAGCGGTGGTAGTTGCGGCAGCTGATGCGGTTAAAGCAGGCAAAGCTTCACCGTACATCACACGTACTGAGTCGAGAAGGCTGTCGTCATTGTCTCTGACGGGTAGGAGAAGGATGGTGAGTATTTCTTACAAGAATGGTAATGAGGACATCGGTGCGCCTACCATTGAGGGAGTTGATGGGGTAAGACGACCAAGGCTGGTCGTCTTTCGCTTTGGCGAGGGCGTAGATGAGGTGCTTCCAGGTAAGTGGTCCCATCGTCGGGTATCCTGTTCATGACTGACGTGCCACTCAAGTGGCAAAATGGAGCCGTTGGGGCAAGAGGGTCACACATGACATTGGACACTCTGAGAAACCAACATGACCTCTTGGCTCCAGCACCAGGCTCTCTCGACTACAGGGCCCTTGACTACTTCATCTTTCGTAGACCTACGACACCTGTCGTCTCTCACCCACTGACCCCGCCATGTCGTCCTCACGTACATCGAGAATTGTATTGGCCAGTCCAGTCAACGTCCCCGACGGAGAGCTTTGGAAGACATGAGACCACGATGGCCTAAAAAGCCCAGATTAAAGTACCTGGAAGTTCTTTAACTCCAGCCAGAGTGAGTATCAGGGAGTCCTCGCAAATATTGATGTCACAGAACTCGCGGATGGCGACCTTTCAGACACCCTCCCGCGATTGTCTCTATGTGCATGAGTCGAAGACCTGACGAGGACGACATGCGCGGGATAGAAGCCATTGTTCCTCCGGTGCTATATGCAAATGGATGACTACGCTTGACGTAAGTAGACCAAATCTTGGCACTATAGTCTCAGACTAAAGTATCCTGTACGCAGATTCGAGCGATAGAGTGCCTGACTTAAAGCTTCCTGGGCTGTCTCAGAGTTCACCTGTTGGTTAGACATCCGCTCGCCCGCCCTCGTCTTGCCGATTTTCTAACGATAAACGAGGGCGTCAGAGCAGCCGTAGCGTTGGACACCTCCGATGGCGAGCATCATGGCCAAGGATATGGCAATGCTCGTCACGGTGTATGATCCCAGCGAAGCTAGCGAAGGATCGTTGCTGGATGTTCACAGCAGTAGAAGCGTGGGCTCGTCGGCCCAGGAATATAGGTGAGGAGAGATATATGCAAAAGCTATAAGACAGACCACGCTGTCGCCAACGCAAATGGAATTTTGGACATGACTCGAGCTAAGCTCATTCTGGCGTCGAAAGACGATAAGACGTAGAATAGCAATGAAAGATACAGTGCAAGCCGTCTGGTCATAACAACCTCAGCAAAACAGTAGCACAGTCAATAGAACCTACTCTTCCTGTTATGCTATCCAGTATACTCGTGTATCAAGATCGTGTATGCGGGTATTGTACGGTACTGACAATGGTCTGAGAGCGCTTCAGATAGCTGACGTCCTGTTTGTAGGGTGTCCTGTCCGGTGTCCTGTACTTAGTTAGCCCGTCGTGTCCTTAGTCTCCACTAGCCTAGCATGGCTAATGTGTCTAAATAGGCTCCCGTCGACAGGCATCACAGCTCAAAGTAGATAGGAGAATCATCTTTACACCTCACTGATTGATATAGGCGGCTAGCATAATAAGCTTGGTGAGAACCTTTCTCCTTATTACGTGCAACTCTTCGTAGTCGATTGCTTTCTCGAGAACATACAAAGGTAGCCAGCTTTCCGCAGCCGCTCACTTCAACCATTAAATCCCACTCCTGTGGATTCTACGAGTGGTAGACGAGGTCTTTGCATAGGCTTCAATTACAATGGCTCGTAGATCCTCACGACTTTCGAATGTACACACAGTAGGCGCGGAATTTCATTATGAAAAGCACGACGATCGCGAAATAGTAAATGCTACAACACCGGATCTCTTGATGAAGTTGCCGTTCGAGAGTGATCTGAGGCGAGACGATGAATGGATGGTCCTGGTCAGATGTATACTCGACAGGACAGTCGAAAGCGAGGCCTGGTTTCTCGAAGCCAACAAGATGGATAAGCGGCGCCGCACTCAGCTCGGAACGCTAGGCTACTTACCTCCCGAGATTCGAATGCAGATATGGAGATGTGTATTCAATCTCAAGGAAACCAGATTTCGACCTGAGTCTTGGGAACTTTCTTGTACTGGTTCCCCAATTCGTAGTTCCCCAGCTCGAAACTACCTTCGCAGACTTGAAAACGGCCAAGGAAGTCTCTCAAATCTTCGGTATGCTTTGAAGTGGTCAGGCATTGAGTTCAACCACATGTTGGCCTACCCTATGTCCTTCACGGTTAACTGCCCTTACCTGCTCAAATGCCTCTTTTTGGGGCTCTCCAGAAACCGTTTGGCTTCATCGCTTAGCCTCAGTTTGGTCCTTGAGGGATGCAACGTCAGCAGCCGCTGTGAACGGGAGCTTTGCAAGGATTCTTCTCCAGAACGGTTGTCTTGGTGCGAGGCACTTGCCTACATACCGCATAACACGGATTCGGTGTCGTTCATCATCAAGTATAACATCAACTGGTCTGTGAAAAGAGAGGTGGAAAGGCACCTGACAAACATGGAGATCTCAAGGAGTTTGGTGGAGAAAAGGACGGCTGCAAAGGCAGAGATCTCGATTTACACAGCTTATAACAGCTTCCAGGCCTAGACCGAGAAACAAGACGCGCTGATTTGATTAGCGTAATGGTGGGAGATGGAGAAACCACAACTTTGGTTCAGGCCCAAGAGAACGATATACAAGTCCCGCACAGAGAAGGGCATGCAACCGCTCGAATGCTACACTCTGTGGAGCAACACACTCGCCAGGCTCGCCATTTTACGGATATTCATCATGCCAGATAACTATATGAAGTCCAGTACGTCTGAGTACAGGTTCTATCCAGGATTCTATAAGCGGGGCGACTATTGTCACGAAGGGAGCCTTTCCATGAAGTCACCGTTATCCATGACTCTTACGGCATATCTTTACCAGGCTGAATCTCGGGATGGGCATAAGTCATCAATGCCAACGCTATTGTTTCGAGTGATGCCGCGGGCTTGAACCTTATATGATACTACTTTTCCTCGCGAACATCGATGATCCGTGGCTAACTGGCAGTCGCAAGCCCCTGGGTTGGGACATCACCAAGAAACGAGGCAATGGGCCAACGTCCTTCATAGATTTGATGCATTCAATATCGAGAGGGTGCAGCGATCCTCTACCACCACTAACATCTTCATGAAGCCAAAATGCTATGATCGTGTCGAATGGTTAGCACGTCACGTATCAAGCTCGCCAAATGGCATCCGCCATTCTTGCCACTTGTCCCATTTCAGCCACATCATGTACGCGTACAATGTCTGCACCGCCTTGAATCGCCGCGGCAACAGTAGCAGCAGTGCCCCATACCCTCTCTTTCGCATCCGATACTCCAGTAATCTTGCCAATGAAGCCCTTTCTACTCGCGCCAACAACCCAGGGGAAGCCCCGCAGGCCTTCAAATTCCCTCAATTCTGCGAAACGTCGAAGCAACTCGACATTCTGGGCTTGAGTTTTCGCAAAGCCGATGCCGGGGTCGAGCATGATACGCCACCTCCTAATACCTACCTTCTCGGCCTCACGGACTCGAGCAAGGAGTTCATTGCCAACGCCGCTAATGACGCCGTCTGGGTAGTCAGTGAGCCTATTCATAGTCTCAGGCGTGCCACGCATGTGCATTAAGATGCACGTACAACCCATTTCGGCTATTGTGGGAAGCATTCCAGTATCCATCTGTCCAGCAGATACGTCGTTGACAATATTTGCGCCTGCTTCGACTGCCGCGGCAGCAACAGAGGCCCGATATGTATCCACTGAGATAGCTAGCTTTTGTAATTCAGGGGTTGAGCGAATTGATTTGATGGTTGGTAGGATACGAGAGAGCTCCTCTTCCGAAGAGACTTGAGGTGCGTGTGGGCGAGTGGATTGCCCACCTATATCGAGGATAGTGACAGGGTTTGACTGTTCAGTGTAGGATCGCAGAGTTGAAAGCAGGGAAGCAGAAGTTATCCTTGAGTGAAGACCTCCGTCAGAGAAGGAATCCGGAGTCAAATTCAAGATGGCCATTAAGTGAGTAGGCCGGGCTGAACTCTGGCTACTAATCGGATCGAGCGCAAAGTACAAAGGTGTCAATGGAGAGAGTGGGTCTGAAGATTTGGGAAGTCTATGGAGTTCGTCTTGAAAGGTGGCTACTGCGCCTGGTGTTGGCGGTACATTATTGGGTATCAGGCTTTCCAACGTTTGTCAGATGTAGATATTGTTCTTCAAGGATATTGACTTACTCGCATAATGGTCTTAAAACAAATTCGCGTTCAAACATTCTTTTATGGGGTAATACAAGTCGCTCACTTCCCATTATCACATCGTTGTACATAAGAATGTCTAAATCGATCGTGCGGGGACCGTTTTCAACCGTCTTTTTTCTACCGAGTTTGACTTCGATTGCCTTGAGCTGATCCAGCAGGTCCATGGGTCCAAAAGATGTGACAACCTGAAGACGGCCTTCCCTCAGCAGATGCGGCAAAGCCTTGTAGTGCTACTTACTTCGCACGCGCCATTGACGAAGTGGTTCTGATCTTCTAGATACATTGGCTTCGTTTCATAGAGTGCACTCGTCCGAATCACTTTGATTCCACGATCACTCATTTCTCGGCAAGCCGATTCGATCATATCAATTCGATCGCCTACGTTGCTTCCTAGAGCAAGGTATGCTACATTGTGTCCTGTTCGCTGATCATATTTGACCCGGTCGAGATCCGAAATATTTTGAGGCTTGCCGGTACTATACTAGTAGTTTAGGCTTGCTGCATACTTGCATGCATGATGAGGTCAAGAATTGTGTACCTGCTGTACGGCCGCATATTCGCGAATGGGAAATTCCATGTCTTTGACTTTGTAGCAGACGATGTTGAGATAGGCCGAAATGACCATTGTGTGGGTACAAGAGTGGCACTAAAATGCAGTGGTCGTAGACACCGAGGGATGAATGATCCAGTAGAAGATCGAGCCAAAGTAGACCAAAGTACGCGCTTATGAAAGGGCATAACAGAAACGAACTGACTAGTGAGACTCAAGGGCTTGCCCAGGAGAAGGGATGACGATGACTGAATTTGGACTAGTGACGGATAGGAGGAATATAGCTCCGTACCTCGGCATCCCCACTGTAGACGATTCGTATTTACTGCCGCGAACGCTCACCTTACTCTTCATATCTCTTTCTACGTGTCTATAACCTGCTTCCTGTTCTCATACGCATACTGCAATTGTCAAATTCATCTTATCCGTCTTTCATATTCATCACAACTATGGCATCCCCACGCAAGTACTTGTCATCCTTTATTACCGACCGTCGTATGCTGACAACGTAGTAGAGCAGCTCCGGACTACGGTCACCGATCTACTCAAGATCAATCACCCAATCATGCTTGCTGGTATGAATGTAGCAGCAGGTCCCAAGCTCGCAGCCGCAGTCACAAATGCCGGCGGTCTGGGTGTTATTGGAGGTGTTGGGTATACGCCAGACATGCTTCGAGAGCAGATCGCTGAGCTCAAAGGATACCTCAAAGACAAGAATGCTCCGTTTGGCGTGGATCTGTTGATTCCCCAAGTTGGTGGCAGTGCTCGTAAAACCAAGTAAGACCCGCCCCTCCTCGGATGATTCAATAGTCAGTGGGTCTTCGAATGGGACTTAGTGCTGACTCCGAATCCTTTCAGCTACGACTACACAAAAGGCAAACTCGACGATCTTGTTTCTATCATCATTGATTCTGGCGCTAAGCTCTTTGTGTCTGCCGTTGGTGTGCCCCCTGTACATGTCGTACAGCGCCTTCACAAGGCAGGCATTCTCTACATGAATATGATTGGGCACCCTAAGCACGTGAGCAAATGCCTCGACGTGGGTGTAGATATGATCTGTGCTCAAGGTGGCGAGGGGGGTGGCCACACGGGTGATGTACCAACGACCATCCTGATCCCGGCGGTGGCGAAGATGGTGCAAGGGAAGAAGAGCCCCATGACTGGAGATCAAGTGCAGGTTGTGGCCGCTGGAGGACTTTTCAACGGGCAATCGTTAGCAGCTGCACTTATGCTTGGTGCAAGTGCTGTGTGGATTGGTACCCGTTTTGTGCTGTCAGACGAGGCTGGTGCACCGAAGCCACATCAGGAAGCCGTCCGAACATCTGGCTTTGATGACAATGTTCGGACAATTATATTCACCGTAAGTCAATCTGCTAGCATGTAACAAAACCTCACTCTGACAAGACATTCAGGGTCGTCCCCTTCGAGTCCGGAACAATGAATATATTCGAAATTGGGAAGAGAACCGCCAATCTGAGATCAAGAAGCTCACAGACAGTGGTAAGATCCCAGTTGAATGGGAAATGGACACGAGAGAAGAAATCACAGACGAAGAGATGGACCAGGCACGGCCGTTCTTGATGGGTAAGGCTGCGGCAGTCGTCAATGAGAGGAAATCAGCGAAAGCTATTGTCGATGAGATGGTGACGGATGCTGTAGGCTGGTTGGGCAAAGGCGGTGCTATGGTTGTTGGCGGCCAATCGGGGAAGAGCAAGTTGTGAGCGAGCCATGAGTCACGACTTTGCATCCTGAGCTTTGTACGATTTCTGAAAGAGATGGCTTCGGCTCCTTATATCCTGCATGCAATCGAAGAAATACGGTTCCCGAAATTTGAGGATTGAATCGCCCATTCTCATTCTAACTAGCTGAGGTGCTTGCCTCTCATGATTGCATGCAAGTGAAGACGCCATCCAATATCTCGTCCGCTCTATGATTTCGGTCTGTGACGTGCATCAAATTTCCCACAATCGCAATCCCTTTTTCATCTCTTCTTCAAATCAACCCAACTTGATATGTTGAAAAGGTATTCCACAACGATGAGGTCCGCGTTGGCGACATTGCCATTCTCGCTGGCCAATATGTCATCAATGCTGCGCCATTTGTAGCAACGACCCAGCGGCTGAGTACAACATGGAGGTTTACCTCAGAGTGACTTCAATTGCGAAGGAGACGCGCAGCAGACGTGGCGCCAATGGTGCTCGGCCTTCCGTGACCCGAGTGACTTACACGTTTCGTTTAGTATTCAACGCTAAGTGTCTCTGGGTCAGCACATCTAGAGCTGGGCGTCAATAGATCTCCGTGGGTGGCAGGAGCGTGAATTGGATACATTAAATCCTCATTTCCGCTCAACAGCTCTCGTAATCTCTTATTTAGCACTAGAAATGTGGTACTAGCGTCGGACAGGCATCTCTTAACTAGATCGAAGCCTGTTTGTCACACTTAACCAGGATGGTCTTGTAACATTTCTCCTTGAAGACCAGCAAATCAGGTCTATGCAGGTCGTGATGGCCTAGGAACCCGACAGCCCTTTCCTTTCTATAGTAATTTATTGGGTGATTCTTGATGACTATGCACATATGTTGGCCTTCAGAAGGGGCGAGAGACACGTTGAGCGCTTCAAACTCATCAGGAAATTGCCGAAAGTACCAGACTGGCATCTTCAATCTTCTCATGATCTGCCAGTATGGCTGCAATCAAAGCCGAGTCGAGCCTTGGGAAGTCCCTTTCTAGCTTTGCCTGTATAGTAGTCTCTCCAGGCGCAACATCAGGGACCCGATCATTTCTCTTTGACGACTTAGGGACTCGAATATAGTCCGCCAGACTTCGAGACTCGATTGAAGTTGGGTCTTGTCTGTGATCGTCTTGTAGTGAGAATCTTTCTCTCTGTCCTCCTCTGTCTTCTTGCCCATTGGCAACGCCAGAGCTGCTCCACGTGTATGGATTCGTAGGACAAGTCGTCGAAGATTGCGAGGAGACAGAGAGTGATTGTACACGTCCGACCTGGCCAGTGCTTAGCCGGACCTTGATGCCTCTTGGATGGTCTCCCTTGGTCAAGATCTCGGATATTTGACCTGTCGTAAGTTTACCAGACCGCTGATCTGCCTTGAGGACTATGTTGACGCCTATGCCAGGCCGAAGTTGCGACATTTTGGGCACGGCCATATTCAGCGACAAATTTGCAGTGACCTGCAAATGGAATTAGCAATGGCTGAAGTGGATCTGAGAGTCAACGCTTGGCGCTGCTAGCGATTGGCGCTAAACTACTTTGGGGACATGATAGCCACCCGAGCCACCCGATGTCTCCATCACTGACCATTTCACCCTTTAAATTTGCACATATACTACCGAGCCTTTACTCACTTCCAGCACTTTCTGGATGTCAGATACTGTGGCCCCGAAGCGTCTCGCTTGCCTGCATGCATCTCGATCAGACCAAATGTAAGAAAAGATACTTCTCGACCTGCACGGCCTGTGACGACCTACTTCACAGCCTCGATGGCATAAAGAGGATGTCCAAAATCATTCGATCCTCTATTAGAGTCCTTGTACTCTACGAAAGCGTCTTTCTGTTGGATTGAAGAACAAGCTTGGTCCGAGCTCTGAGCAATTCTCTCTAGGGCTAATTGGCTAAAAGACTACAATCGAAGGAGCAATAATGTCCTGACTCTTTGGGACTTTTGACAGCGGCCGTCACTATCGTATACAGTACTGAAGTAACACCTCTTTGACTGTCAAGTACATTTGCGCAACGACTACCACTGTGCGTTTCTCTCTCATATGCTCACGTCGTTATGTACGACTCCGCAAATCTTGGCATTACGTTTGCGCAATCCCCACAGCACATGGAAAGCATGAAACACAGAAGTCTCTGCATATATGCCAAGGCATGCACATTAAAAGTCACATCGAAGCTCTATAGAAGGGCCGTACGATTGAAGCGTCTTGGACTTCCCGCTAGATCTGCCGCGCCTATCAGCGTTCGACCCGAAGCGGATCGCTTGAAGCCTTCAATAGACTAAAGTACCATATCATGGTTCGAGTGACAGCTTTGGGAGATTCTGGCCTCTGGACCTGCATGTGTTTAAGGGGTTTAGTTATGCGTTTTTAATTTTCAAGATGGCAAAGTCTCCTGTGAAACATATATCCCCCACGATGGACCCTTCGTTCTTCGGAGCATGTCCATTCTTAGACAACGTCTTGCGGAGCAAAAGGCATATTGGGATTCATATCAAGAATCGCTTTTGATGAGAACCAATCCACAATCTACCGTGTTGCCGCTCTCCTTTGGTCCAGCATTCAGCAAGCGCGGCTGCCGTTCCGCATGGCTCAGCCTGGTCAGCCGTCGCCTCTGTCGCAGGAAGAGATTCTGTACGAGCTCGAACACATCACCGACAATCGTTCTCCAGATCTCATCATTTCATATACAGTATGCATTTCATTAGCCTACATAGCCGTCTTATTGAGATTGGTGGCACGGAGAGCAAGCAGGGCAGGTCTGAAGGCTGATGACTACGCTATAATCCTGGCACTTGTAAAGAAACCCCTTCCCAAACACCCAAGATTTGACAATCTTTCCCAAGCATTGCTGTACTGACTTTTCTTGAGGTCCTCACAAGCACACAGCTGGCCATTGGCTATTATGCTGTCTATCTTGGTATGGGCAAGCACATTATCTTGATCAAGAACGTGGAGATATACGCTGAGGTTAGCACCACATGTAGACCCAGACCTTTGGTTCCCAAATTCCTGTCCTTTCATAAACATTTCTTAACACTGACGATAACAAATTACAGTGTGTAATCTCATTCTCGGTTTTGTACCAAGCGGCAGCGGCTTCCATCAAATACTCCGTACTTCTCCTCTACGCCCGCATATTCGGATCCACAAAACACTTTAAGATTCTACTCTGGAGCATCGCAATTTTTACCACCTGTTACAGTATAGCCCAGATTTTTCTCGCAATCTTTCAGTGCGTGCCAATGCGGAAGATGTGGGAGATTAATATCCCAGGTGCTTGCGTTCTCATGCCAGCGGCAGGGATCGTTCCCGGCGCCTTGAACAGCGCCACCGATTTCCTTATGGTGTCGACGCCGCTCCCTCTGATTTGGGGCCTTCAATTGCAGAAGAAATGGAAGTTGCAATTACTTGGAATGTTCATGCTTGGTTACTTGTGAGTAGAGAACTTTTATACAAGTATTTCTGTGTAGGACTCTGCTAATTTTTCGAATCCTAAGTGTGACTATTGGCAGTATTTACCGTACCACAATCGTTGGTCGATTGTCCCATTTAGACGCAACGTGTAGGCGGTCGGGCAAACTGTTATACATTTCCTCATTGCTAATGGTACCGCAGGGGCCGACATCGATCCTGCGATCTGGGCAATGGTAGAAAATTGCATAGGCATAGTGAGTGCCTGTTTACCGACATTACGCCCTATCTATAATCTGGTGGCACGAGGTTCGTTCTTCCTTCGGTAATATGTCATTCCAAGACACTGCACAGCGAGATTGCAAAGCATGTGTCGCTTCTGGAATGTCTCAGAAATCGCGATTTCTCTTCAGGAGTAATGCTAAAACTAATAATCTGCAACAGGTCATCATTGCAGCCAATCATCCTGTAGCCGATGCGAGAACTCCAGAACAAATAACTCTGGAGGGAGATCTGGATTTCAGATCCGATGGCCAGGTTCTAAAAACAACCCCAGTGTTCAAGGAGTGCGCAGTCGCGATAGCTATTTCGACCTCGAGAGCCAGAATCTCGCCAAGAGCCAGCCGAATGTTGAGGTGTTTTGTCTCGAAGACCAAAGTCCGCTCACGAGCCCACAGCCGAAGGCGGAAGTCAATCGATGACCTCGGGTAGTGTATGGAAAACCGTGGTGAAGTATGAGTGATGCCAGACTACTACTATAATTAAGTCAACTTCTATGTGTATATTCCAAGCTGTTGTCCGATTATCCTCGGTAAAAATATGTATCTATGTGATACTACTCTCATTATATCTCATGCAGATACTATCCCTACGTACTCAACAGCACAATCCCTCATTAAATCAACAGCGGTGCCAGGACATCCCACTCCTTTCCCCCTCTCTAGCGCACACATGCCAGGCTTTACACCGGCACCCTACCTTAAGCAACAAACCCTTCGAACCTCCATATTTTCAACCCTTCCACTCCCCACAGCCACCCCTAGACGTCATCAACAACGCAATACCCACCCCGATGTTCCCTAAAAAGATTATAATGACTCGCCTCGCAGCAAGCACCGCGATCCTAGCACCGTTCTGTTCCAAAAAACACAATCAATATCACCAACCATATCAATTCGGAAGACTACAGTTCTTCACTCACCGCCAGGGTTTCTGCATGGTGCTGTGACTTGGTTGTCGCTGGGTGCGGTGTTGATATTGATGATCACGCGGAGGCTCATAGGTTTTGCAGCTGGAGCAGTACTAGGCTTATGTTGCTGAAGATCGAGGATGCTGTTTGAGGGGTCAGTGTTTGGGTGTTTGTGATATGGTTGTGAGTGGAGGGTTGAGGGTTTACTGTCGTTGGATGGGTGGAGAGGGTGCTGTGCTGGTATTGCGGAGACTGTTGAGCAGAGAAGGGGGAAGGTGGTTGGTGAGAGGTGGGTTGCTGATGTTTGTGTAAGGGTATATTGCTTTATGAAGGTTGACATTTTTAACGAAGCTGGATGTTCTTTGAAGAGTGGAGGAGAGTGGAAACTACCCTTTATGAGCTGTCTATTCATGTCATCTACCGAAATATTACGGAGTAATGATGCATGAGTGGGACTGAGCATATGTTTTGGGCATGATGCCTCGATCTTATCACATAGCTAACGTGCATACATACACATGCATTGGGCATGCGTAAAGTTGCAATGCAGATTGGCACTCATAGACGAGAGCATGGCTGTCAATGACACCGACTCCTCATTACAGATTCTCATAGATATGCAAAACGCGATGGCTCAGCGTCGTTGTGTCTTACCCATTCCACGCTTCCCAGAGAACTAATACATCGTCAGCAACTTCTCAAACATCATTTAAATTCCGAGAGGGATTCTCACCAAATGCTTCGGTAAAGCAGCCGTTGTATGCCTGTCCGCCTCACCCTGCCTGGCCATCCTATTCATCTTCTTCTGCCCAAGCTTCAATAACCTTTCTGCTTTTGTCGTAGCCGCTTCACCAGTCACACCATCATCTCTCCTATTACTCTGGCTTCTGGCTCTGCTCTTCGCCCTCAGTGCATCACCGCTCATAGGCGCATCAACGTCCATCGCATCTTCAGTCCCAGTGCGACTCCTCAGTGTGCTCCTTCCACGTGACTGCGACCGAGCGCGCGCGGAAATATTAGTAGTATCAAAGCCGAGTTTATCCAGCGATTCTTCCATAGCAGAAAGTTTCTTCGGCTGTTTTTGCCGCGGTATGAGAGCACGATTCTTGAGAGACTTCTTCATACGTGCTTCGTTTCTGATCAGCTCGCGCTTCTCGCGGATCAAATCCGCTTTCATGCGTATGTCAGCCTCCTCGGCGTCCTCCACATCGGTATCGGAGTCGTAGTAGCCTTTCGCTTCAAGCTTCTCTTCCTCCTCTTCGAGAGCAGCGAGCTTATCTTCAATGTCTAAGTCAATAAAGTCGTAGACATTCTTGCCTTCAAAAACCTCGGGGACGCGATCATGCTTCCAATCGTCATCTTCAAGCAAATACTGGTCTTTGAGATTGATGTTGTAGACACCCGCGCCCCCGTTCTCTTCCTCGATGTCACGAGCTAAGCGAGGCCGGTCGGGATCGTCCTTCGAATACTTGCGAAGATTTCTAACAGCGTTAGGAATGTAGGGTTCGCGGACGATACCACCCAGTGGTTGGGCGACGTGAATACGGGTCAGGACATCTCCTAGCCTCCCACCCACAGACCCACTACTATTAGTGCCTGCTTTGAGCTTCTGCGCCACTCGATCTGCGATGAGTCGCTCGCACGCAGCGTTCTTCACTTCAGTCACTCCTTCAGTTGTTGTACAAGACAGTTGTAACAACTCAACCTCTCCAGACTTCAACATTGAATCTAACAATGATTTTGTCTCCGTATCCAGATCTTCAGGCTTCATGATATCGATTTTGTTGATGACCACGAACACAAGCTTGTTGGCGAATAAAGGTTTGATGCTGTGAAACAGTTGGATCTGCGCTTGTACGGAGTAACCGCACTGCTCTGACAGATCCATGAAGTATAGAATAGCAGACCGTAAATGAGCGATCGCTGTGATAGACTGCATTTCTATAGTGTTCATCTCTTCCAGCGGATGATCGAGTATACCAGGGGTATCGATTGCTTGGAAGCGGAGGTATTTATAATCGAAATGGCCCACAAAAAGTGATTTGGTAGTAAAAGCATATGGCTGAACATCAACATCGGCTCTTGTGACACTGCGAAGGAATGAAGATTTTCCGACATTTGGGTAGCCGCAGATGAGTAGGGTCCGAGTGTTTGGGTCGATCGAAGGTAAGCGGCCTAAATGCTGCCGCACCTGTTCGAGGTATATCAGAGGATCTTTTAGCCGTCGGCATATGGTGGCCATACGCCCAAGGGCGGCGCGCTTGAGCTGCTTGCATTGGAAGAGCGATTGTGCGTCTGGGGACCAAGTCAGCAATGTTGCCTATTTCACGAGATCAAGAATATGCGAACACTTAAGGAGGCGGACGTAGTCTCGAGAGACGGTCTCTATCAGGTGCTTTGCGGTAGAGAGCTGACCGAGGGCAATTCGAAAGTGGTCTGCATCGTAAAGGGTATTGAGGAGATCCTTGTCTGTTTTCAAGCGATGTTAGCATGAGGAGACAGTATAGTGCGGCTTTGTATACTGACGAAACGGGTGTATATCTTGTAGCTTGGGGAAACCATCAAGTATTATTGAGAGCTTTTCTGTAAAAGTTTCCTGCGTATACTTGACTTTCCGTGTATAAAATCCTCTGATACGACTGATCTGAAATCCTGATCGAATTTGGGTGGGAAGTCTTCGCTGTGTGCGGCTTAGGACGACGTCAAGAAATTCCTGACTAGTAGGCACCGGCGGTATCTCCTTCCATGTGGTCTTCATCGTCGGGACAGGCGACTCTCTTTTCGACCCTCCCCGACTTCACGGCTTCAAGGTTAAGGAAAATCTTTGGTGGGACCATGCCAAGAATGCCAAGATTTCACGGAGCGGGGCAATATTTCCCCTTAGAACTACCTAGCGTTTTTGTAGACCCCTCGCTTCGGATCTTGCAAGCCCTAACGTTGATCTATTTATCGCTTTCCCTTCACGATTAAGGAACAATCTAAACGCTTCCTGACAGCTTTTGATACTTCAAAGCTCTGATTGCCCTTGATCTTTCCATGCGATGTCTATGGAAAAGGTTCCCCGATTGAGTCGCATGTCACGGGAGCAGTTGGCCGACATTTTGCTCTCCGAGAACGCTCACACCGTAGCCGTTGTCGACGTTCGTACTCACGACCATGTAGGCGGCCATATTCAGACCTCTATACACGTACCGTCAACGGATCTGGATCATCGAATACCTGAATTGGTGCGCAAACTTTCGACGATGGAGAAGGTGGTATTTCATTGCGCGCTCAGTCAAGAAAGAGGTCCTAGGGCTGCAAGAAGATATCTAGAAGAAAGAGATCGGAAAGTGAAGAATAAGGATATGATGGGGCAGGCTGGTCCGCCTGATATAGGTATTGTCGATGGGGAAGGACAGAAAAAGCTTTCTGAAGCAAAGGATCAAGAAGTCTACGTCCTAGATAAGGGATTTGTAGGATGGCAGGAGAAGTAAGTCAACATATCTCAGGCTTCCTGTTGTTGGACCGACTACTGACTGGTTGAGCCAAACAGATACGGCCACGATTTGAGGCTGACAGAGGCATATGCTCCGGACATATGGAGCGACTACTGTTGAACGCCTTCCGAAGTGACGAATTCATATCCACCAATTAATGGTCCTGTCGATTGATGCCATGAAAGCATCACGATTGCTTCCTGGACGACAAGCCGAATGCGATTATGCCTTGGAAACTCTACCTCTACGGGAAGCGCTCAAGCAGAAACGAACCGCTGTCAAGTAGCAGCTCCTGCGGTCATCACTCCCTCCGAGATTGTGACCTTGTTCACAAAGCCTTCGCGCCGCAAAGGCTCACGATTCGAGAAAACGCTTGTCCTATTCAGGCCGCTGCTAAACACTTGTGTTCTCCACACAGTCTAAATGAGAGTGCTCTTCCTCATATGGCTTATAGACCAAATCGGCATCCAACATCTACTAAACGGTCTTGTGCTTCCACGGGTTCTCACACGTTTAGGATCCTATGCATTTGTCTTACAGCTTACTATCCACCCACCTCGGCCTTCTCTTCTCTACAAAGGCTCTCACCCCCTCCTTCATGTTCTCTTTCCCCTCCATCTTCTTCCACATCCCCTCCACCAACCTCTGGCTCCCCTCCTCAGCCCCAATACCGTCCCATGCAAGCTCAATTCCCGCCTTGCTCGTCACAACACTATCTGGACTGTTGCCACAAATTACCTCCGCCCACTTCACGGCCATCTTCACGACACCTCCCTCTACACCTAAGCCATCCCCATCCCTCTCACTTATAGCGTTACAGAGCCCCCAAGATCTCGCCTCGTCCGCCCCCACCGTTCGGCCTGTCAATGCCATCTCCATAGCGCGCATCCGCCCCACCACTCTTGCGATTCTAGGCAAAGCACCGGCAATAGCCACCAGCCCTCTCTTTACCTCTGGGAATGCGAACACAGCGCTTGGCGCAGCAAGCACGATATCGCAATTCGCAACTATCTCACATCCACCACCAAGTGCAAGCCCATTGACGGCTGCTATTACAGGCTTCTTCCCGCGCCTTCGAGACAGGCCACCAAAGCCCGAGGGAGACGGTTCGCCGCGCGGGGTATTGCTTGTATTTATTTGGTTCGCTTCTTTTAGATCCGCGCCAGCGCAGAAGGCGCGGCCTTCACCTGTTATTATACCTATGCGGAGGGAAGGCTCGTTGTCGAGCCAGGTGAAGATATTGTGGAGATCATGATGACCCTGCGAGTTTATGCAATTGAGAGATTGGGGCCGCGAGAGGGTGACAAGGAGGGTGTGGGGGTTTGGGAAGGAGAGCTTGGCAGTTGAGCAGGGCGGAGGTGTGGTCTGGAAACCAGGCTGAGTCATCGTAGCAACCGAGAGCAAGATGGGGGCGGCGGGTATGTTCAGCTGTCAAGCTGCTGTAGTAAGAGAACGGAGGAGGAGAGGCGCTCGAGGCGTCACATATGTGGTGACAGCTTCAGCTGAAACCACAGCTCCAAGCTGTATCTCTTGCTTACCTTGCATACTGCGGGGGATATTTTACTAGCGTAGTACCTCGGCAGAGCCGCACCCCCTAATCCGGCCTAGCTCCAGGGCACCGCACCCAGAAACTCGCTTCACCGCCTGTTGCATACCCTTCAGCCTCATCGCACAGAGTCCCTTCCTTCCACCGCCATCGGGGCGAAAAACATGCTGGGGTGATGAGATGTGATGAGACAGCTTCCTCCTCGCTTCCCCCCGAGGCTAACCTCTCTATCCGCCCGTACCAGTGTGATGAGACAATGGACCCACCGCACACAGCCCAAGAGGAAAAAAACTTATCATAAAAAAGGTTTGGGTTTGCCCATCATGCGGTCTGCCTTCGCGCCTTCCTTGTCTCTTGTCATCAGTTACCTTTTCTTTTCTCGTACATTTGCCTGAGCAGCTGAGTGAGGGTTCGCGATTTCCCTCTTTCCTTTTCGTCAACAGTGCTTATTCATACAAGAATCTTTCTCCTCGTATCCGAACGCCCTGAAACTTGCTCTGTCAGATACACACAGATTGTGTGGTTCGAGTAAGAGGTCGATTATTCACACACCTCCTGTAGGATTTGAGCGGTGTACTCCCCATCCACAAAAGAAAAACCTGAGGCCCAAAGATCACGAGTTCAGACCCTTTTCTCCGGATTGCTGTGTCAGACGGCGGGTTGGTGGGGCGGAGAGGAAGGGTATAAGACTGCTTGTCAGCATCGCAAAGAAAGAATCTTCAGGATTCATACAGTAGAGGACGGGCAGATCAAAAGCACTCCTCTCACGACCTACTTTGCGACCTCTCGCACCCAGCCTTGGCAAGGCCGCGACAGTGACCCAAATACCACAATCCGCATGCAAGGCCTCGCCCTTTCACATCCAACGTCTGACAAAACCATGACTTCCACCACCACCAAAGAACCAACCACCCCCACCCCAAC